>CAUYON010084453.1:0-24392 GCA_963573935.1 Arctocebus calabarensis | reverse complement strand
ACTCACCACTTACAAAAATTCATTCTCACTGGAAAGAGATTTAACTTTAAGACACAAAATAATAAAAATTCTAGAAGAAAGTGCAGGCAAACCTCTTAACAATAATGACCTGGGAAAAGATTATTTATTATTATTATTTTTTATTATTTTGAGACAGAGCCTCGAGCTGTCACCCTGGATAGAGTGCTATGGCATCACAGCTCACAGCAACCTCCAATTCCTGGGCTCAAGCGAGTCTCCTGGCTCTGCCTCCTAAGTAGCTGGGACCACAGGTGCCCGCCACAACACTCGGCCATTTTTTGGTTGCAGCCGTCATTGTTTGGCGGGCCCGGGCTGGATTCGAACCCGCCAGCTCAGGTGTACGTGGCTGGTGCCTTAGCCTGTTGAGCCACAGGCACCGAGCCGGGAAAAGATGTTATGAAGAAGACCCCATTGAAAATTTCCCAACACCAAAAGTCAATGAATGGCACATGATCAAAAGCATACAGCCAACCTTGAGGCTGGGAACAAGATACTTGCCTGCTATAAATATGACAAAGGGCTGATAACTAGAATCTACAGAGAACTCAAATTGATTCACAAGAGAAGAAAAAGCAACCCCATTTATCAGTGGGACGACAGGCACCCACCATTATACCCAGCTAGTTTTTTTTTTTTTTTTTCTATTTTTATTAGAAACAGGGTCTTGTTCTTGCTCAGGCTAGTCTTCAACTACTGAGCTCAAGCAATCCACGCACCTAATCCCCCAAGTGCCAGGATTACAGGCATGAGGCATCATACCCGGCAGTGTTCTTTTTCCTCAGTTCTTTCCAGTAGCCCTTCAAACCAAAAATAATTTTGAGCAAGTGGGCAATTTGAACTATAAAAAGATATTGGAATTTCCCATGACTAATTATGCCTGAGAAATTTTAACTATTTTGATTAAGCAGCCCAGCTTCAATGTAAATCCTATTTATTCTTAAGTGGTTTATAACATACCAAGAAAATAAAAGCGCCACCGATACAAAAGACAGGCAAACAAAACTAGTTTTCCCAGGAACAATTACTTAACTTTTCTTCACTTTTGCTTCCTCATTTATAAAAGACAAAATAATGGTATTTCCCTTATAGGATTGTTGCAAGAATTAAATGCCTTAATGTATGTAAAACAGTTAGAACAAAACCTCACTCTTAGAATGGAATATTATAATTAATCACGGACCCTAGTTATAAAAGAAGGTACATAATGTCAAAAGAGATGAAAGAGAGTGACAAAATGGAAAAATAAAGGAAATAAGGTTTATCAGTTTCCTTTAGGTGCAGTGAGAAGGAACCATACATTGGGTCTTTTAGAACAACAAAAATTTGTTGTCTCACAATCATAAAGTTACAAATGTGAAATCCAGGTATTGGCAGGGCCTTGGTCCCTTTAACCTATGGGACTAGTCTCCTTTTTTGCCTCTTCCAGCTCTGGTAATGCCAGATGTGGTTTGGTTTGTGGCAACATAATTCCACTGTTTCCTCTTCAGGTGGTGTTCTCCCTCTGTGTCCCTTCATCATTGTGCCTCTGTGTGTGTCTATCTTTGAGTTCAAATATTTTCTTTTCCATAAGGATAAAAAGATACCAGTCACATTGGATTAAAGACTAATGATCTAATTTCAACTTGATTCCCTCTATTTCCAAATGAGATAACATTCTGAGTTGACATGGGTTAGGATTTTACCATATCTTTTTTATAGGATGCAGTTTAATCCATAGCAGAGGCAATTATTAATAATATCCATGCATTATGGATATTTTATTGAAGTGAAATATATGCTGTATAGATAAAAGATATATATCTGTATATGTGCTCCTAAAAACTTATAATTTTTGAAATTATGATAATTCAGGATAATCTTGATGCACAGAGGATATTTGTGTCTTAGCTAAAGTGATGCCACCCATGTGAGAATGTAAACAGAATTTATAATCCACCTTATAAAACAATTTAACTGGCCAAATTTTCTTGAAATTTATAATTTGTGATCATAAGGGTGGGAGGGCAAATACATAATTTTTGCACTGAGTAACTTTTTCTGACTAGCTCATATCATATTATATCAAACGAACATAATTTGATTGGCATAAAATACAACTGCACCATGAAGCTAGATAATGTTGGATGGGTTTGTACAAAGCCAACCTCATCATAGGCAACACCCATTGGGTCAAAAGGTTTTGAAGCTGTTATAACTTGATATTAAATTCCTAAGTAATCAAATTTATTATACTTCAAATGATCATGATTAATTAGTGATGCATAAGAATAATTGCTTTGTCTTTCAAATCACATTAATTTGCAACAATAAGATTTGATTCATGTAGCTATTGTAAAAAGATCAGAAGTATACATTTGACATTTCCTATCATCATTTTAAATACATTTGGATTTAAATTTTATTATTATTTCATTTTTTTACTTGCAATCACAAGTTCATAACCTAATTAAATGTCATAAATATAGTCATAAATCTGTGCCCTCAAGATGAAATAGAAGGACTCTTGTATTTAATTCCACATTCTCCTTTGTTACTGCAGCATGAATTGGGGGAAAACAGTTGACATAAGATTATCAATGCTCTTGTGATCAAGCATTTTGGAAAAGAGAAACATCAAAAAGATTAATGAATGTACTACTTTGTATCAAGATCTAAGCCTTTGTGGGACAAACACTAAAGTAATTCAGATGCTTTACCACAGGCCTGATCAAAGAACTCCATATGTACATGGTTTTGCTTCCATAGATCTTTTTAAAACTCCAGGGGTTGAATTTAGTCAGCTACAAAAGAACAGAAAATTTAAGAGTACATGAACATGTATGTGAGTGTCATGTTCTAAGCTATTTATATAATTTGACCTTTAAAAAGGTCGATTTGCAATGCACATTCTAAGGAATCATTTATAGTTAAATTATTTTTAAGAAATTCAGATTCTTCCAGAGTAGAGCAGAATCTCACTATGCTGAGAGATATTTTACATCTCTATTATACTATCAGAATACAGAGCAATCACAAATATGTAAAGTTAATTGCCTCACTAAGATAAATTAGAGCATAAGATATTCTCCAAGGTCTGTATATAGTTATGAAT
Source organism: Arctocebus calabarensis (assembly GCA_963573935.1). Lineage (NCBI taxonomy): Eukaryota > Metazoa > Chordata > Mammalia > Primates > Lorisidae > Arctocebus > Arctocebus calabarensis. The sequence goes on along the minus strand of CAUYON010084453.1, from coordinate 21,280 downwards.
AAGAAAGAGAAGGAAGTAAAATGAAATAGAATAAAGGCCTAAGAAAAATTAATGAAATGTGAAGTTAGCCTCTGTGATAAAATTCACCCTAAATCATCTAAAGCTCAAAAAAAAAACCACAGATGTTTATAACTTGAGCTTGGTTTGGAATATTACAATATTTAATCATATATGATAATATAATTATAGCTATAGTATTTCGAACACTCAATATGTATCAAGCATTGTGATAAATGTTTGGTAGGTAGTTCTTCAATTTAAGACAACTATTGAGTTGATAGTATTATTTTCAGTATAGAGATAATGAAAATAAGACTTTCATATGTCAAATGATTTGTTATAACTGAGAAACTTCAATGTAACATCCTGGTAGAAGTCATTCAGTAGCGAGAAAAACCATGTCATCAATGTTTTTTAGAAGTCCACAGATAGCATGAGGCCATAAGATTTCAGGGCATACGGGAACCAGAAGCCACTTACCTGCAGCATTAGTCTGAGAAGAAGTATGAAAAGGATGAGCACTTCAACTAATTGTAGTGAAGCTATACTATAAGTAAGAGTTGTACACTACTGCATAATTAGAATATTAGACACAAAACTGAGTCTATTTAGTATGAAATAATAGTGCTAACACACTGTGTGAATTATTATAAGAGAACTATGCTATACGTGCACTTTGTATTTATGCTGTGTAATTTTGACAAATTACTTTAAGTTTTACACAGTGACTGTCCCAACTGGTATTCAGATCCAAGTTTACCTGATTTCCAAGACTATTTAATTTCCATTATATTTTATATGTATGGACTAAAATAACAATGAGGTATAAGGATATCCATGGCCCTCCAATGTTTAGGTATTGGTGGAAAGGGATGACATCAGTGACTTCAGCTGCCAAAGTGATTACTTTATAAAAGATAAAGGTTACTATATGCCTCAGGAGGTGAGGGGAAAGAGTCTACTGCTTTGAGAAGGAGAATATTTAGGTAGAAAAGTGCATAGTAAGTAAATAAGTAAATAAATACATTCTAATATAGTCAGAGGACTCTTTTCAAATATGAATTATTAAATTTAGGATTCATGAAGATGGTTACCACATGCTGGGAAGGGTAGTAGAGGGTGGAGGAAGAGGAGGGGATTTGTAATAGGTACAAAAAATACAGTAAGACCTAATGAATAATATCTAGTATTTGGTAGCTCAATAGGCTTACTGTAGTTAACAGTAATTTATTGTACATTAAAAAAAATTCTTTTTTTTTTAAGAGCTTCTTTCACATGCCCAAATACTCATGGCCTCATTGAAGTATCTATTCATGAATCAAAGGATTTTAATATTTCACATAATCCCTACTGATGATGAAATTGATTTTTTTGGCAATTGGAGCCTCTGGTGGAGGTTGGAGGTCCCCCTCCTTGCCTGTCATCCAGCCCGCTGGCTCTTCAGCTGACGGCCACACCACCGACACTGCCAAGGAGGAGACAGAAATCCAGTGAGAATATGAATGTTTATCTCACTTTTTTCCAGATGCTTGTGTGATGGCCAAAACTTGTCTTCATAGCGCTTAATGTAATAGTACCCTATAGTCGCTTGTCACTCCAAAGATGGTCAGGTTTAGCAACATTTGCATCACCAGGGCACTTGTAAGAAATGCAGAATCCCACTCCCCATTCCAGAACTACTGAGACAAAATTTGCAATTTAACAAGATCTAGTAGATACATATTTACATTACCATATGAGATGTACTGTGGTACAGTGGAAATTAATTAAATTGGCTTTTGATAAATTATATTTCTGTATGTTTACAGTCAAATTTCTTTAAACTTCTAAAACTTTTGACTTCTAAAAACAAGTCTATCCTATCCCTATACTTGTGGATTTGGGAAAGCTTTCATATTGCCTAAGCATTTGGACATTTAGATTCTAAACTAGATACTTATTTATAAGTATAATTATCTATACTTAAGAGAAAGCCAAAAAGTCAAAAGATTAGTATTGCTGTATGGCAAATCAATCTCCAACTGCCACACTTCTTAATTTCTCTTGAACACTTGTGGAACATAATTATAATTATCTAGGATTTGAGTGTTACTTTTTAATATGGTATATATTCTTACATTTTAAGCTTTTGCAAATGTTTTGATCATTTCTTTTAGCTACATCAATTAGGAAAATCATTACTAATAATTAAATGTCTCTTGCTTTTTGGTCTCCAGCAAGCAAATGAATAATTCCATCATAGATGCTAAAATAGAAAAGTAGATATGCTGGCTGGGAGTGGGTTGTGCTATGTGTCAATTATTTTCTGTAATAAAATAATTATATAGTTTCTCCATATGTTTCTTAAAATCTCTCTGAAATTAAAATTGTAATAATAGATCTCTGTAGAATTATTTACCATGAGATTTTTATTCACTATATTATAGAGATGTGGCAACATTTGCAAAACTATTTTGCTAAAAATGAAAGATTACCATCCAGTATTTCAAATTCCAGTTTTTTATTGAACGACAGCTTGACAGTAGTCTTCACTGATTTAAAAACACAGCTTTGCAGTTTACAAAATGGCATTAAAAATTACCCAGAAACACCTACAATTTAAATGAAGGAAATAGTCATACTAGCAAAAATATTCACTCACTAAACTACACAAAGTGAGGTTAATTTTTGAACTTAACTGGTTAGAATATTGTTTTTATTTGTTCAGTACTTTTTAAAAAATATTTAACAAATTTTGAATAAATTACATCTACTATGGCATTGTGAAACACTATAAGTTAATAGTTTTGTTTAAAATAAAATGGCAATAAATATATTTTCAAATGAAATATGTTTCTAAATGGATATATCTTATATAGATTGATAATATTTACTAAGTGAAAAATATTTTCAAATAAGCAAGTGGCTTATTACTGTATCTTGAAATGCAGTATCTTTATTGTATGAGAGAGGAAATTCCCTGAAACATTTTGTTTAATTCAATCTATAGATAGCCTAATAAACATATTCATATTTGTTCATTTGAATATATTGTAATAAACATAGATACATATATGAATTGGAATGTTTTAAAATTTTGTGTATAAGAGCAAGTAAATGTTTCCCATTGCAGAAAAATTGACTACTTGTGGTACTTACAGATAGCCAAGCTGGCTTATATGGTGAATTCATATAGCCAAAATTTAAATCCTTCGATCAAGAAGTGTAGACTTTGGGCGGTGCCTGTGGCTCATCGAGTAGGGCGCCAGCCCCATATGCTGAAGGTGAGGGGTTCAAACCCAGCCTTGATTGAACTGCAAAACAGAAAAATAGCAGAGGGTTGATGCGGGTGCCTGTAGTCCCAGCTACTTGGGAAGCTGAGGCAAGAGAATCGCCTAAGCCCAGGAGTTGTAGGTTGCTGTGAGTTGTGTGACACCACGGCACTCTACCGAGGGCAATAAAGTGAGACTCTGTCTCTACAAAAAAAAAAAAAAAAGTGTGGACTTTAACAAATATTAAGAGTATATAGTGGCAAGAGCCAAAGAAAAAATATATTCAAAGAAACAATAGTAAGGAAAATACACCACATATTTACTGAACAGAGATATATTCAGGTTGTTAATATCTTAACACCTATAGAGCATTATGATGATTTTACATACATTATCTCATATTATTTGATTAAAAACCTTGTGAGAGATGCTAGTTAGACAAATGATATAATCTACATTGTGCAGAGGAGCAAACTGAGGCTGAGAGGTTAACATATTTGTTCAGTAACACAGCCAGTAAATGGCAGACTAAAATTAATTGAAGATTATCTAAGTCCCAATGTAATACACTTTTCACTGTTAATGTACAGCCTTTCCAAAGACTAAGTGATTCTGAAGTTGAAAAGAATAATATTGGCAAAGCTTTATTTTATTTGTTGAGGACATGAAACCAGTATTTTTTATGGTTGCAAAAGAGCATTTACAACCCTCCTCCTCCTTCAAATTTACATGTAAATAGAAAGGTTGATTTTGATGAATGGCAATAGCTTGATCTGTGATGAAACAGGTCAGAAACTTTGCTGGTTGTTGCAAAATACTAACATATTAGGGAGGAAGAAGGTAGACTGGTATGCTCCCACTTAATGGGCATAATATAAGGGTCTATGGCACTCCTTTTGGGTGCATGACACAACTACAAGAGGGACTCTGCCTAATAAATGCAAACAGTGTAACCTAGTTGTTTGTACCCCCACATTACTCTGAAATAAAATGCATACTAACATATTTACAGTTCTGTACCAAGTACTAGTAATACCTTGCATAGGAGGGAAAGGCAGATGGAAGGATGAGGGAAAAGAATTTTAAGTGTCTGCTATGTGTCAGACGCTATGCTAGCTAGACATGTACCTATGCTATTTCATGTTTTCATGGATTTCCACAGACTTCATGTGAAGTTAATAGAAAACATTTCATATATTCATTTTACAGATAAGCAAACTAAGGCACATAGGCAAAGTGACTTGCCTAAGTTCACATAGTGAGTGAAATCAGAACTGAAATCATGATCTGTGGACTCTCAGTCCAGGATTCTTTTCAGTATATTCAAGATAAATCTTTTACCTGATATTAAAAGGACAATGACAAGTCACAAAGGAAAATCCAGGATGTCCATGTATTTTGAAGAATTGTGGTATGCAGGCTGATAGTAGAATAATTAAATATTAGCATTTAGTAAGTGTTGGTGCAATATTGTATTTTAGAAGGTAAAACATTCCTAATATGTTAACATTTAATGATTAATTCCTTCAACAAATAGGAAATTAAGCTCCTACTGTAGTTAGGCATTATTCTAGGCTCAACAGATAATTTAATGAGCACAAGAATTGTAGAAGGCATTTGAAACATATATTAATCAAAAAATATATAAAAAGTAAACTTGGTAAGTAGTTTCATAATTGCAGATGGTTATAAAAAGATCTAAAATTATATATACCAAGAGAGTTCTGAATAGTCAAATCAATTTTGTATAAGGCAATTCTCAAATGATGAAATTTTTAAAAGCAAGTATCATTATGGAATTTTAAAGGAACACAATAGTCGTAAATAACGACATTTTGATGTTGCTCTAACAGAGTATTTATTTTTAATTGATCAAAAGGGAGCTCTGAAATTAGGTTCTGGAACAGTAGATATTCAAGATATTCAAGATTTGCATAGGTGCCACTTTTATTACTCACAGGTGACTGGATTTCTAGTTTTGTACATTGAACTCACTATTCTTGCAATTGAATATAGGCAGATGTATTTGTTTGTGTTCAGTAAATTGTTGACACAAACCCAGTTGTGTGAATTATTCCTTTATCATCTTATTATTAAAGTATTTTCATAAAAATTCAAGTAAATGGCAGGATTTCTCAGGCTTACAAAATGTATTTTCCTAAACCAGTTCATGAAGCAAGTAAAAAAACACAGTGAGGCTAAGCATTGATTATTTCTCTTAAGGGAGAAATTTATGAACAACCTCAGTTTCCTAGATTAGAAGTTTATGCACTTGGATAAAAGCTTTGTTAGGAGATAGCTCCTGATACATTTCAAATAAGTAAATAAATTTATTGTTACCAAAAGGAAATAAAAAAAATAAGAATTTTGAGTTCATATGCTGTTGAATTATGTGAATAGGGTGAACTTCCATGTAGCTTCAAAAACTTACTGGGAGACCGTAATTATCAGGTTGTATAAATTAGCTCTAGGCCAACTTCATTGTCAAATTTCATTGATGGTATATGTAAAAGTGCCTATGAAATATATGCATATAGTTAAGTGCTTAGTTAATATTTATTAAACAAATTATCCTACCTCTGTAGCATTGACAAATATGTGAGGAAACAATATGTATTATGTAGTAATAAGCATAATAATAATAGCCATTGTACATTGAATACTAATTATGTCCTAGCATTTATTACATGGATCAGATAACCCCCATCCTCACAACACTTTTATGGGGTAGATACTATACTATTTTTATCTCCATTCTAAAGTCAAGGAAACTGACATAATTAAGTTAATTGACAGTTCCAACCATACAGAACTAATCTGTGAAAGACTAAGACTGAGTAGAAAGAGTATAGATATACTTTATGATATGGGTTTGAATATTTCCTCCACCACTTATGTTTGATAAGACTTGAATACATTTTACATGGTTTTTCAGAACCTTGAGTTTTTCACCTATAAAATATTGAGGCTATCTATTTTAAAGGACTGGTGTCAAGATTAAAGTAAGTAAAGTTTATAGATTTAAGATAGTAGTGTCTGGTATAGAGTAGATATCCAACAAATGTTAGTTTCATTTTCTGTCTCCTCCTTCTATAATACTTCTCATTCCCCAAGACTAAAGATATTGGAGATATGAAGAATATTTTTTAAAAGTATTATTGTTTTACTGAGGACCAGACATCAAAATGTATGAGACTTAAATCGATGGTGTGACTCCACAAAGTAAAGTAGATATATTTATGCAAACATAGTCTCAGAAAAATTAAATTTTCTAAATTTCAAAATTTCTATTTAGGAACAGGGTATCCCCCACACACACACCAAATGGCTGCTGTTGTGGTGTTTCTTCCTGCATATTCCTTGTTTAGGTTCTGGTATTTTGTGAATGAAATACTCCTCCTCCCCTAATTATAATTTGTATAACAGCATATAGGAAAGCTATTCTTTTGTTTGTTTGCTTATTTTGCATTTTATCTTGTTCAACTCTTATTAGGTATTACTATTTTCCAGTTGATGTTCTTAGATTTTCAAGGTATATAAAAAATATCATTTGCAAACAATCTTGTCTTTTTGTTTTCAATAGGACTCCCTGTCCATTTCCACAGTTATACAGAGTTTAATTGAATCTGCTAGAATTTGGCAAACCAGACTCTACTTAAAAAAATGTTATATATATAACACAATGGGAGCTGTGATTGCCTGTGATTTTTATTTTCATAAGTACTCTTTTTAATATTTTCTCCCATGGTTAAACATTTCCTTTATAACCAGAGGGGGGAAGAAACACTAGAGATACTTGTTTAAATTATCTATTTTGTTTTTAGTCTGGTACTAGTTGCCATTCATAGTCCTTAGCCAAATTGCTGGATCTACTGAGATTTACTTAACCTGTCTCTGTTTCAGTTGCCTGCTTATCTCTTCAGGTGGAAGTTTGCTTTTTAATGCTGCTGCTTTTAATTTTTCTCCTGAATATCTGAAGCAACCGTGTAGTTCATTCCTTGGCAGAAGTAACACACTGAAAACTACAACTCCCAGACTAGAGTACAAAGCTCCCAAATTCTTTTTGCCAACTTCTACCTGCTATTGAATTTATGACTTCATAGCCCAGAAAGCAGCACAAGAAATGTAAACATCCACCAAGAACCAGGTTGCATTACTGGAAACTGTAGTCCTGGAATGAATATGGATATTTAGCTACTGACTGCAAAAGAGGCTCTGGTTAGAGTTGGAGGTAGAAACAAAACCCCCCAAAAAAACAAAAGGAAAGAGGGAATGGAAATAAAATTCTGTTACAGAGATCTGCACCTGCACCATAGAGTTGGCCACAGCATTTCAGAAGGCTAATTCAGTTCTCACACTTTTTACATGTTTCCTAAAGTACTGGGAAAAATTATATACCCCTTTGCACAGTTTGAAAGTGACTTATTAATTGTTTTTAATTGCAAGATTAAATAGTTGCAAAGGATGTGATTACTAGAGTTCTATAAATGCACTACCTTTTAACTTTTTGAATGAGGTACACATGCAACAAAGTCAAGAAATCTTAAATGTAAAGCTGGATGAACTTTTCCATATGTATATTGCCATGAAATCCTGCAGATATATGTACTAACTATATGGGGGAATTATATACTCTAGAAGTCTCTCTCACACCACTCCTAGTCAAAACAATCCAAAAGTGATAACTATTTTTATGTTTACACAAAAGAATTAGTTTTGTCTGTTCCTGAACTTCATGAACAACAGTGTAAAAACATACTATATCACAATTTTAAATGTGATAACAGTGATCATATTTATTATAAGTGTATCAAATGGAAGCTAATTATGGGGGTAGAATTCATTATTATCCCTTTAAATCAATGTAAAGTCTCTTTTTTAACACTTGGAAAATCACTCGGTTTCTTTTTCTCCTTGAACTTGTACTTTTACATTCTTTCCTCCACAAAACTTTATTCAAATGTTGTTACATGATAATTCTGTGGTGGAAAGGCTTTTGTGGATCCCTCGATCATAATCCAAAATTATATTGCATATATTAATATGTAATTTTTACATATCCTTTCATAAAGTTCTATATTAAATCATTTCTTAGATTGGGTTATTATCATCATGATTATTCATACATTTTTTTATTAAGTCATAAACACATAGATCATGTATATATTGGAGACTTTATGGGGTAGAATGTGCTGATTTTATATACCATTAGAAAAGCTTACATCAAACTAGTTAATATGGTCTGTACTTCATTTACTTAATTATTGTGTTAATTCATTTATATGATATACTTAATAGATTTGACATGTACCCTTGTGATATGAACCATAGGAATGATCCCTCCATTTACCCTCCTTCCATCGAATCTCCCCTATCCCCATTACATCTTCTTCCTCTTCCCTCCTTCATCTTGAGCTATAGTTGTGATTTATCTTTCTTATGAATGTGTGAGTGATTATAAATTGGTCTTGTAATAGTACTGAGTACATTGGATACTTTTTTCTTCCATTCTTGAGAAACCTTACTAAGTAGAATATGTTTTAGCTCCATTCATATAAACATAAAAGAGGTAAAGTCTCTATCTTTTTTAAGACTGCGTAATATTCCATGTTTTACATACACCACAATTTATTAATCCATTCATGGGTCGATGGGCACTTAGGCTTCTTCCATGACTTGACAATTATGAATTGAGCTGCAATGAACAACCTGGTGCAAATATCTTTTTCATAAAGTGATTTTTGGTCTTTTGGATATACACTAGTAGAGGAATTGCCATATTGAATGTAAGGTCTACTTTCAGATCCCTGAGTATTCTCCAAACTACCTTCCAAAAGGAACATATTAGCTTGCATTTCTATGAGCAGTGCAGAAGTGTTCCCTTTTCTCTACATCCATATCAACATCTGTAGTTTTGGGATTTTGTGATGTGGGTGAATCTTACTGGAGTTAGATGATATCTCAAAGTGGTTTTGATTTGCATTTCTCTGAAGATTAAAGATAAGGAGCATTTTTTCATGTGTCTGTGGGCCATGAGTCTGAGAAACTTCTGTTCAAATCTCTTGCCCACAATGGAAGGGATCACTTGTTCTTTTATTAATAAGTTTGAGTTCTCTGTGGATTATGGTTATCAAAACTTTGTCAGAAACATAACCTGCAAATACCCTCTCCCATTCTAAGGGCTGTCTTCTTGCTCTACTTACTATGTTCTTGGCTGTGCAGAAATTAGTATGATCACATGCCACTAATGTACTTTTGGTGTTGTTTCAATTCCCTAGGGGGGCCTCCTCATAAAGTATTCTCCAAGACCAATTTGTTCAAGAGTTTCCCTGGCACTCTCTCCAAGAATGTTTATAGTTTCATGTCTTAAGTTTAAATCTTTTATCCAGTGAGAGTCAATGTTTTGTTAATAGTGAAAGGTGTGGGTCCGGTTTCAGTCTTCTACAAGTCACCAGCCAATTCTCCCAGCACAATTTGTTAAATAAAGACTCTTTCATGCAACTTATATTTTTGATAGGCTTGTCAAAGATCAAATGATGATATGCGTCTGGGCCTATCTCTCGGTTCTCTATTCTGTTCCATACATTTACCCTTCTATTTTTATGCCAGTACCATGCTGTTTTGATCACTGTAGATTTATAGTGATTCCTCCTGATTTGTTTTTATTTTTGAGTACTGTATTGACTACGTGAGGTTTTTTCTGTTTCCATATAAAATGAAGTACTAATTTTTCCAGATATTTAAAGTAAGACAATGATGCTTTAATAGAGATTACATTAAATCTGTATATTGCTTTGGGTAGTATGGACATTTGAAGAATGTTGATTCTTCCCAGCCATAAGCATAGTATGTTTTTCTATTTGTTAACATCTTCAGCTATTTCTGTTACCAGAGTTTTGTAGTTCTCTTTAAAGAGATCTTTCACATCCTTTGTTAGGTAGACTCCCAAATATTTCATTTTCTTTGGCACTACTATAAAAGGAATAGAGTCCTTGACTGTTTATTCAGCTTAAGTCTTGTTGGTATATATAAAGACTATAGATATGTGAGTATTGATTTTGTATCCTGAGACACTGCTATATTCCTTGATTACTTCCAAGAGTTTTGTAGTTGAGTCCCTAGGGTTTTCCAATACATTCATATCATCTGTAAAGAGTGAAAGTTTTGTCTCCTCTGATCCTATTTGGATACCCTTGATCACTATCTCTTGCCTGATTGTGATGGTTAAGACTTCCATTACAGTGTTAAAAAGCAGTGGAGACAATGTGCAACTTTTCCTGATTCCTGATCTGAGTGGAAATGTTTTCAATTTTTCTCCATTTAGTATAATATTGGTTGTGGGTTTGCTGTACATGGCTTCTATCAGTTTAAGAAATGTCCCTTCTATACCTATTTTCTTAAGTGTTCTGATCATAAGAGGATGCTGGATATTATAAAATACTTTTTCTGCATCAATTGAGAGAATCACATGGTCTTTGTTTTTATTTTGTTTATGTGATGTATTATATTTATAGATTCATGGATATTGAACCAACTGTGAGACACGGGGATAAAACTCACTTGTTCATGGGATATAATTTGTTTGATATGTTACTGGATTCTTTTTGCCAGGATGTTGTTGAATATTTTTCTATATTCATTAAAGATATTGGTCTATAATTTTCTTTTCCTATTGGGTCTTTTCATGGTTTGGGGATCAGGGTGACATTTGCTTCACAGAATGTGTTGGGACGTATTCTTTCTTTTACTATGTTTTGGAAAAGGTTAAGTAATAAAGGTTCTAGGTCATCTTTAAAGGTTTGGTAGAATTATGATGTGAAGCCATCTGGTCCCGGACTCTTCTTTTTTTTGGAGAGTTCATAAAATTGATGCTGTTTCACTACTTGATGAAGGGCTGTTCAAAATTTCCAATTATTTCCGGCTAAGTATAGGAAGGTGGTGTGCTTCCATATATTGGACAATTTCCTTCAGATTTTAAAATTTCTGAGAATAGAGTTTTTTATAGTATTCATTAAGGATTTTTTAAAATATCTGAGGTGTCTGTTGTTATTTCACCTTTGTTATTTCTGATTGATGATATTAGGGATTTTAATCTTCTTTTTCTGGTTAGTTTAGGCAAAGGTTTATCAATTTTGTTACACTTCTCATAAACCAACTTTTTGATTCATTGATCTTTTGAATAATTCTGTTGTTTTCAATTTCATTTAGTTCTTCTCCAATTTTGGTTATTTTTTTTCTTCTGCTGGGTTTGGAGTTGGAATATTCTTATTTTGTCAGTTGCTTGAGATGGCCCAGTAATTTGTTGTCTTCTTCTCTTTCTGATCTCTTAAGGAAGGCTTGCAAAGCTATAAATTTCCCTCTTAGGACTGCCTTTGCAGTATCCCACAGGTTCTGAAAATTTGTGTTTTCATTATTTTATTTCAAAAATTTGGTAATTTTCTTCTTAATCTCATCTATGATCCAGCTATGATTCAGCATAAGGTTATTATTTTCAGTGTCTTCATATGAGTATGCAGATTCCTATTAGTTGTGAGTTCAACATTTATTCTGTGATGATCCAAGAAAATACAAGGAATAATTTCTATTCTTTTAAATTTGCTGAGGTTAGATCTGTGACCTAAGATGTGATCAATTTTGGAGGATGTTCCATGGGCTGATGAGAATAATGTGTATTCAGTTTCATTAGGATTAAATGTTCTGTAAATGTCTGGGAAATTTAATTGCTGTGTGGGGAAGTTAAAGTCCAAAATTTCATTGCTTAGTTTATTGTTGGAGTATCTATCCATCAATGTCAAAGGGGTACTAAAATCTCTGACTATTATGGTGCTGGAAGATATCAAATTGTTCATGTCTGTTAGGGACTTCCTTATAAACTGAGGCATGTTCTGGTTTGTGCATAAATGTTAATAATTGAAATCTCATCATGGTGACTGTTTCCCTTAACAAATATGAAGTGACCATCCTTGTCTTTCCTTACTCTTGTTGCTTTAAAGCCCCATGTATCTGCAAATAAAATTGCAACCTCTGATTTTTTTCTGATTTCTGTTTGCTTGAATTGAAGATGACCCTTCACTCTGAATCTATATTTATTCTATAAGGTACAATGAGACTCTTGCATTCAACAGATATCTGGCCTGAGTTTTTGTATCCAGTCAACCAACCTGTGCCTCTTTAGAGGACAATTTAAGCCATCCAAATTAATAGAGATTATTGAAAGGTCTGGTAGTATTTTGGGTGTCAAGTTTTTCAAAAGACAAGTGCACATTTTTAATCCTTTCACCACTGTGGAAGTTAGGGTTTGATAAAAAATTTCTGAGTGAGTTTACTTTGGTGGCAGAGCATAGTGCTGATCATTGTGAAGGATGGGTCTGAGAATATTCTGAAGAGCCGGTTTAGTTATGGTAATTTTTTTCAATGTATGTATGTCAATAAAGTACTTGACTTATCCATCATAAATGAAACTCAATTTAGCTGGATACAGGATCCTGGGCTGAAAGTTGTTTTGTTTTAGGATACTGAAGGTTGATGATGATCCTCTTCTGGCTTGAAAAATTTCAGCAGAGAGATCTGCCGTCATTTTAAAATTCTTCTCCTTGTAGGTTGTGATTTTCTTATGTCTGGCTGCTTGCAGGATTTTCTCCTTCATATTAACTTTGATGAAGTTAATTACAATGTGTCTAGGAGATGCTTTATTTGCTTTGAGTTGTGCTGGGGTTCTGAAACTATCTACTTGAATTTCAGTATCGCTTGTCATGCTTGGGAAGTTCTCCTCAATTATGTCTTGGAGTAGAGTATCCATGTTTTGAGGAACATTCTCTTTCCTTCAGGGATTCCTATAAGGCAAATATTTGCTTTTTTTTTGGACTAGTTCCACAACTCTGTGAGGAAATGATCTGTTTTTGCTCTCCACTTCTCTTTGTCTTTGAGCATTTGGGAGCATTCAAAACCTTTGTCTTCAATGTCAAAGATCCTTTTTCCTGCTTGGTCCATTCTATTACTGAGAGATTCTACTATATTTCTCATCTTTGAGGGATGCAAATTCTTGCCTCAATTTGTCAAAGTCTTTAGTGAGTTTTGTCTTTTAATTCATTGAATTCTTGAGGTAAACAGGATCCTGGGTTGAAAGTTATTTTGTTTTAGGAGATTAAAAGTCGATGACCACCCTTTTCTACCTTGAAACATTTGAGCAGAGAGATCTGCAGTCATTCTAATATTCTTCCCCTTGTAGGTTATGTTTTTTGTTTGTTTGTTTGTTTGTTTGTTTGTTTTTACGTCTGGCTGCTTTCAGGATTTTCACCTTCATATTCACGTTAGTAAATTTAATTATGATGTGCCTGGAGGAAGTCTTATTCAGGTTGAGTCGTGCTGGGGTTCTGACTCTATCAGGATATCTGGATTTCAGGATCTCTTGGCATGTCTGGAAAGTTCTCTTTCATAATCTCATGAAGAAGGGCCTCTGTGCCCTGTGATGCCACTTCATCACCTTCAGGGATCCCTATAAGGAGAACATTGGTTTTCTTCAAATTATCCCAGAGCACTCTGAGAGAATGACCTGTTTTTGCTTTCCATTTCTCTTCCTCTTTTACCATTTGGGAATGTTCAAAAGCTTTGTCTTCAATGTAGGAAATCCTTTCTTCTGCCTGTTCCTTTCTGTTACTGAGGGATTCTACTGTATTTCTCATATCATATAGCGCTGCAACTTCTTTTCTCAATATGTCTCAATCTTTGGTGATTTTTGTCTTTGAATTCACTGAATTCTTGAGACATCTTCTGAATTAATCCTACAATTTTTACCTCCATCTTTACTTCCATTCTATTGATCTTGTTTGCAATCCAAATTCTAAATTCGATTTCAGACATCTCAGCTATTTGTTTGTGGATGGGATCCTCTGGATTGTCTGGTTTGTCATTCCTTGGGGGAATTAAAATGTTCTGTTTATTCATGTTGCCAGAGTTTTCCCGCTGATTCCACCATATGATTGTTTTTCAGCATTTAGTTAGATGAACTGGTAAGGTGAAATGGGACTGGAAACTTCTATGGTTGTGGTTGACCAGTTCTTCACCTAGAATTTGGGACTGGTGACTGCAGCTTTTCCTCAAGAATTTTGGAAAGGACCTGTATAGTATGATACTCTGTGACTCTAGAGGCCTGCTTGGTGTAGTGGGGGTAGGTGGCTCTATCTTGTATTCAGCTGATCTCTGTCAAATCCTAGTGAATCTGTAACTCTGGGTTACAGTCTCAGCTTTGGTTAATATAAGCAACTAGGGTATCCCTTCCCCCACTGGTAATATCTGGAAGAGGACAATAAAACCTTCCAACTACAGTAAATCCTGGGTCCCACTTTGGAGAGTCCTTGGATAATTTGTCCAGTTCGAGAGTTCCATACCAATTGTCCCAGACAGCCCACACTCTCTAGCTGGAGAGTTCAAGATGAATCTAGAAAGTAGATGTTAGAGGTCTATTGGCAGCTCACGTGTGATTTGAGCGCTTCTGGTGCTCTGAGGAGTCAGAAATGCCCATCCAGTAGGAGGTTTAGAGCTAGGAGGTTGATGCCTCTTACCCCACCATGGTTGTCCTTCACCACCAGACTATGGTCACCCAAGTCTCTGGTAGTCCCTCTGGCAGCCTCTGTTAACCCAGTCTCTGTGGCCCTGTACTGTCCGATAAGCAAATGTGCTAGTGATATTTGCCTACCAGAGTCAAAGTGACGTCATTGCCTCCTCCTCATGGTTACCACAGTCTGCCACCATCCAGCAGGGGTGGCTGAGGTCTGCCTGCCTTAGATGCTCAATGGCAGCTGAAGAAAGTTACACCTGAGCTCAGTCCAAACCTGAGGATATCCAGACAGCAAAAGAATTTCTCCCTCAGCCACTGCACCATTGTTGCCACTGTTCTGCAGGTCTAGAATCCCAATAGGGCGAGGTCTTGTTCCCTCTGGCAGGCCACAGAGTTGGGAAGATGACTCTCCAGACTTAGACCCTAGCAGGATCACCCTACTAATGCTGAAGTTGGTTGGGAGGTGCCTCCTCTTAGGTTCATGCACCTCAGCAGTTTCCGAGCCTCCAACTGAAGTGTAGGAACCCAAGCCTCTGTCTTCTGCTGAGATACTCTTTTTGGGGGCCAGGTCAGTCACCTTTCCCTCTATGTTTTCCTGTACAGTTACTGGATTCACAGGTACAGCACAGCTATACTGCCACCATCCATGTAATGCTCAGTCCTAGCCAAGAAATGCAGACATTCTGGATGCTGAAGTAGTTGGACTTGTAGACTGTCAGACTGGGGCGGGGGACTAGACTGAAGGATCAAGGTGGCAAGGAAAATATTTGTTCAAATTTCCTGCCAGACAAGGGAATTCCTAGACTCTCAGCAGGGGTTTTCTTGAGGATTCCTCACTTCCAGAAATTCCCTCCAATGGGATGAGAAGGAGAGCCTCCGTTTATTGCTCACCAGTAGAGATCACACAGCAAGCAAGCAACTCTCTTAGGGGAGGGGACAGCCACACAACCTCTTTGGTATGAGATCTATACCTGAAAATAGTTTCTTTGGAGTCGAAGTTTGCCTCAGCAGGGAAGATGAGCGATTATCTATCTCATCTCCCAGCTCAGCGCCCTTCCTTCAGTTTTGTTGGGTTCTTTCTGTCTATTATGTCTCCCTCCGGACTGGAACTTCTGTTGAGAGCTGGTTCCAATCAGCCATCATACCCCATTCCCCTTTGTTCTTGTTGGATGTGAAAATTGGTGTTAGGGAAAATAGCCAACTGGAGGATTTAGCAAAACACCAAACACATTGAGACCGAATGAGCAAATAAACATATAAAAAGGCTACCAGACACACAAGTCCAAGATGCATGAATAGTCAGAAACACATAGACATACAGACAAAACAAAACAAAGAAACAAAATCTATAATAAGAATAATGATAATCATAAACTAATTTTTTTAAAAGCCTCTAAAAATATGATGTAAGCACTCTCAGAAACCATAAGAAGGGAAGAGGAAGAGAGAAAGAAAAAAAAATGTAGTGTTCATAAAAACATTGAAAAAGAAGAAAGAAAAAAATTAAAAATAGAAAAGATAAAAATAAAAATTTAAGAATACCTCCTCCAAGAAACGGATGGAAAAAAAAAGGCACCAACCACAAAAACATTATTTTTGTATATGTATAGCAATGCAAATCTATATGTATGACATAGGTGTCAACTTTAGTAGGAATATATTTATAATGCAGTATATTTTCTGGACACTAGGTGGTGGTGTGAGTGGTTCCTAGGCTTGCATCTTATTCACAGTTTACATTGTTACCACAGTAACCACCCTATCTAGCTGGTGGCCATTTTTGGAGTTTCTATAAACGTTTATTTCTTAATTGTTGTTCAACCTTGGCTGCTCTTTTCCAGATGGCACTCCTATCCTACCTCCAAACTCAGTCCAGGAGTCCATGCTTCGCAATTTTTTCCACTCTGCTCCCACCTTCTCTGGCACACTGGCAACTGCAATTGGCTGTGGAGGAGGGGCTGGCTGCCACAGGCTTTTGCTGCTGTGGCGCAGAGACCTTTTCCTCAGTTTTTGCAGCTCAGAGTCTCACTTTGGAGTCCAGCAACCAACTCACCAGTTCACCGCACAGCCTGAACTGCTAGCCCACACCAATATTACCCACCGGGAGTGGTCCTGTCTATTTAGTCACTCCTTTGTCCTGGGAAAAGGTGTCTCCCATTTCCAACAATTCAAAATGTCCATTTCCTTGGCAGGATCCCCTCCCCTCAATTTTCCATTGGGCTGCCTAGCCCACTATGGCTCTGAGTGGCACCCCTTAGTGGTCGCCAAACTCTGCTCAAGAATCCACACTTCACTGAAATTTTCATCAATTAAGTTTTGGGTACTGTGAACTGCTGTTATCAGTGAGGGAGGGGCCGGCTGCTGGCCAGCGAGCCCAGGCAGGGTAAATCTCTAGAGCAGAGTTTGTGGTTTTGAACTGAACCTCAAATACAGCATTCCACCATTTAGTTGAGCATCTCCAGCTGTCTATCCATACCAATAATCCATATGGGGAAAAGATTCAGAGCCCGGCTCCCTCTCACCTGATGACTTGGAAGAGATGGACTACACATCCCTCCCATCCACCATCATGCTCCACTTCCAGAATATATTTATTTTTATTGAATATTTTTTCAAATATTTTTAGGAAATAAATCACTAGTGATATATTTAAGTTTGACATATAATATCTCATCTCAATTTCATTTGTCTTTCTCGACATTGGTTACCACTATTCTGATATTTTTTAAATATACTACACATGCCATATCCATAAGTAATATGTTGGTCAATACAAAAGTTTTGAGACAGACTATGCTAAGATCCATTATTTTACTTTTAAGAAATACAATCACTAACATCCTTTCTGAATCACCTGTGCAATTTTGAACTTATTGGTATTGCTTGGAGGACTTCATTTTTTTCTGTCCATACAAATTTTACATTTGATTATTGTATATCTCAAAACTTTTGTATTGATTTAATCCATATATATAGAATTTTTCCTGCTTAATGCTTGTGGTGCATATTTGAAGGATTAGGAGAAAACTTCTAAATATGGATCAAAAATGTTTTCACATAGTAAACAAGAAAATCTCATGAATGTTATGTCAATTAAGTTGATGAAAATATCTCAGATTGTATGTGAAGCCCGCACACTGTACCCCATGATTGAATTAATGTACACAGCTATGATTCAATAAAAAATAAATAAATAAAATTAAATAAATAAATAAATAAACAAATAAAATATGTACAAATGGTATCACACTTCATGTACTTTTCTGAAACTTGCCCTTACAACATTATGCTTTTTTTTTTTTTATTGTTTCAGGTTAATGGAGAGTACAATGAATTAGGTTACATTGTTTACATGTGTTAAGTAAATCCCCCTTTATAACTGTGTCCTGCTGTCAAATATGTCTACAATATAACCTGGCTTTGTGCCCGTGAAGCTGGAACACATGTATTTTCCTCCTTCTCCCCCTCTCCCTCACTCCCCTACCTCCCATCGTGAATTCACTTGAGTTGTGCTCTTATGTGGGCATGTATTAGACCCTTGTCTGCCTTCATATGAGAACTGAGTATGTTGGATTCTTGCTTCTCCATTCTTGTGATAATTTACTAAGAAAAATTCATTCCAACTCTATCTATGTTAATGCAAAAGGTGTAAAGTCTCCATCTTTTTTAATAGCTAAAGAGTATTCCATGGTACACACATACTTCAGTTTATTAATCCATTCTTGGATGTGGTTATCTACATTGTTTCCACATTTTGGAGATTGTAAATTGAGCTATGATAAGCAGTCTAGTACCAATGTCTTAATGATAAAATGATATTTTTTTTTCTTCTGGGTAGATGCCTAGCAGTGGGAATGCAGAGTCAAATGGGAGATCTAATTTGAGTTCTTTAAGGATTCTTCATACTTCTTTCCAAAGAGGGTGTACTATTTTGCAGTCCCACCAACAGTGTATAAGTATTCCCCTCTCTCCACATCCACACCAGCATCCTCACCTTTGGGAATTTGTAAATGTGTTAAAATGTGATATCTCATGGTGGTTTTGATCTACTTTTCTCTGATTATTAGGGGTGAGGAGTATTTTTTCATATGCTTTTTTAGCCATTCATCTATCTTCCTCAGAGAAGATTCAGTTCATGTCTCTTGCCCACTGAAAGATGGAATTGTTAACTAATATTTTTTTGTTGATTAATTTGATTTATCTATAAATTCTAGGTATTGAGCTTTTGTCAGATTCATAATATGAATATATCTTCTCCCTCTCTAAGGGTTGTCTATTTGCTTTGATTATTCTGTCCTAGGCTGTGGAGATTTAGATAAGTCCTATTTGTTTATTTTTGGTGTTGCTGCAATAGCCAGGTATGTCTTTTTTTTTTTTTTTCTTTGCAGTTTTTGGCCAGGGCTGCGTTTGAAGCCACCACCTCCAGCCTATGGGGCCGGTGTCCTACTCCTTTGAGCCACAGGCACCACCCCATGAATTTCTTTTTAATAAAATCTTTCCCCTGGCTGACACCTTCAAGAATTTTCCCCATACTTTATTCTAGAATTTGTATTATTTCATGCCATAGATTTAAATCTTTTATCAATCTTGAATCAATTTTTATAAGGGGTGAAATGTGTGAGTACAGTTTTAGTCTTTTCCATGTGGTTATCCAGTTCTCCCAGCACAATTTATTGAATAGGAATTCCTTCTCACAGTGTTTGTTCCTGTTTGGTTTATCAAATATCAGGTGGTTATTAGCAGTTAGTTTCATATCTTGGTTTTATATTCAGTTCCAGATGTCTATGTCTCTGTTTTTGTGCCAATACCATGCTATTTTAATCACCATGGACTTGTAAGATAGCCTAAAGTCCAATAGGGTGATGCCCCCAGCTTTTTTTTTTTTCCTACTTAGAATTGCCTTGGCTATATGAGTTGTTTTTTTGTTTTTGTTTTTGTTTTCTGGTTCCATACAAAACAAAGAACTATTTTTTCCACATCTTCCAAGTATGATGATGTTATTTTAATGGGGATTTCATTGAATCTGTACATTGATTTGGGAAGGATAGAGATTTTAACAATTTTGATTCTTACCAGCCATGATCAGGGTATGTTGTTCCATTTGTTAATGTCTTCTGCTATTTCTTTTCTCAGGGTTTCATAATTCTCTTTCTAGAGATAATTCACCTCTTTTGTTAGGTAAATCCATAGGTATTTTGTTTTCTTTGAAGCTACTGTGAAGGGAATTGTGTCATTCATTTGCTTCTCATCCCGAGTGTTGCTGGCATATACAGAGGCCACTGATTTTTTGACCTTGAATTTTGTACCCTATGACATTACTATATTTATAGATTCCATCCAGGAACCTTGTGGTTGAGTCTTTAGGGTTCTCTAAGTACAAGATCATATCATCAGCAAAAGAGTGAGAGTAGGATCTCCTTCTTCCCCCACTTGGATCCCCATTATATCCTTGTCTTGCCTGAATGAATTGGCTAGATCTTCTAGCACTATGTTAAATAGTAGTGATGATAATGGACAGCTTTGTGAGGTTCTAGCTCTAAGTGGGAAAGCTTTCAGTTTCACTCCTAGTATAATATTAGCTATGGAGCTGTTGTAGGTGGCTTCAATCAGTTTAAGAAAGGTGCCACCTATACCTCTTTTCTTAAGTGCTCTTGTTAGAAAATGATGCGAAATTTTATCAAAAGCTTTTCCTGCATCTGTCGATAGGATCATATGGTCTTTTTTTTTTTTTTTTGTATTGATAGGATGTATTACATTGATAGACTTGCATATGCTTTTTTTTTTTTCATTTCTAAGTTGTCATGCATTTTTTTTTCTTTTTTATTGAATCATAGCTGTGTACATTAGTTCAACCATGGGGTCGAGTGTGGGGGCTTCACATGCAATCTGAGATATTTTTATCAACCTGATTGACATACTATTCATGATATTTTAAAGCAGCCTTGCATGCCTATGATAAACATACTTGATGGTGATGTATAATTTTTTAATGTGTAGCTGTAATCTATTTACTTTTTACTGAGTAATTTTGCATCTGCATTCATTAGTCTGTAGTTCTCTTTTTTACTTAGGCCTGTAGTTGTCTTTTTTAGTTAGGTCTCCACCTGGTTTTGGCATTATAGTGATTTTTGCTTCACAGAATGTGTTGAGGAAGATTTCTCATTTCTCTGTTTTTTTTTTTTTTAATAATTTGTGGAGCATAGATATTAGTTCTTCTTTTAAGCTTAGATAGAATTCTAGTGTGAAGTCAGCTTGTCCAGGGCACTTGTTTGTTGGAGATTTTTTTATTGTTTCTTTTATTTTATTTTATTTTATTTATTTATTTATTTATTTTACAAGTTAATGTTATTTATTTAAGGCAATGGCAGAATCCACAAAGAAATGGGACTGAGGATATCATACAAAGTATAAACGTAACTTCTAGAACAAAAACATAAATCTTCCTAAATTCTAGGAAATTACAATTAGAAAA
>CAUYON010084450.1:0-30982 GCA_963573935.1 Arctocebus calabarensis | reverse complement strand
TAATCCAAAGGGTTAGAAAACTTAAAACTCTCTCCTTTCTCTGTCTTCTTGTGCAATAATTGGGTTGTAGCCTTCACATGAAAGATATAAATTTGCTTCATATTAGGGCTGTATACATTGGATACTTTTTCTTCCATTCTTGAGATACTTTGCTAAGGAGAATGTGTTCCAGCTCCATCCATGTAAACATGAAAGAGGTAAAGTCTCCATCTTTCTTTAAGCCTGTGTAATATTCCATGGTATATAAGTACCACATTTTTTTAATCCATTTGTGGATCGATGAGCACTTGGCCTTCTTCCATGACTTAGCAATTATGAATTGGGCTGCAATAAGCAATCTGGTACAGGTATCTTTGTAATGTGATCCAATGGCCTCATTTTAACTCATGTCTTCAAAGATCCCATTTCCAAACGCAACCATATTCTGAGATACTGTGGGTCAGGGTTTTAATACATGGATTTCTGGGAAACCTAGTAAATAGCAAGAATCAAAGACATACAGTAGAACCCTTTCCATTCTTTTGCCCTTTCTTCTTCTTCAGATGCCCATTTGTCTATTTTACTTCCCAATTAACTAAATGCTATAGGTTGGAATGTTTATTCCACCCCCCCCAAAAAAAAAATTTATATGTTGAAA
Organism: Arctocebus calabarensis; assembly: GCA_963573935.1. Classification (NCBI taxonomy): domain Eukaryota; kingdom Metazoa; phylum Chordata; class Mammalia; order Primates; family Lorisidae; genus Arctocebus; species Arctocebus calabarensis. The sequence goes on along the minus strand of CAUYON010084450.1, from coordinate 30,345 downwards.
TCCTAACCCACCAATGAGATGGTATTGAGAGGTGGTTAGATCATGGCATTAGAGCCCTCACAAATGGGAGTAGTGCTCTTATAAAAGGGACTGCAGAGAGTTGCTTTGCTCCTCCTACCCGCCTTTTGAGGATACAAGGAGAGTCTGCAGTCTGCAGTCCAGGGGAGGCCCTCACAGAACCCAACCACGCTGGCACCCTGGTTGTGGACTTATAACGTCCAAGACTATATCAAATAAACTTCCATTGTTCATAAACCACTTAATCTATGTTATTCTGTCATAGCAGCCTGAACTAAGACACCAAGAAAAATAGCTATCTTCACAAAATCATGCCTTCAAAAATACAGATTTCTGTGAGACATACAAGCCAGTAAAGGAACCAAACATTTCAAGTGAATGATCGCAAGAACTATTTAACTTATACATTGTGAAGCATGTGATGCCACAGATGGAATCTATATAGCTTCTGCTGTCATTGACATAGGTAAATAATGGCTACTTGGAATATTGTGAATGATAACATTTCTGCGAGGTGGCCATTTCACCCTTTAAAATAAGGTTAGGTTCTTCTTAAGAATATAATGTAATTACTACATTGGATTATGCTGAAATATTAGCACAGTGTGGAATTTTTAGGTTTGAAGATAGAGCCCTCTTCTGGAGATTAACAATACTTCTTCATTTAATTTTTAAAATTTCATATTCAAATGGAAGTATAACACAAAACTTGTTCTGGGAATTACCTTGTTTAAAAAAAATTATAGGCAAGTAGTGAAACATAAATTATTATAAGGTGAGGTTTGAATAAAGTAAATTCCAATCCTAAAACCTTCCCAACTCCTCTCCTAACCTAGTGTACATGGAATTTGAGTGTATCTATAAAATGCTCTAAAAACAGGGTAAAGGCTTGGCGCCTGTGATTCAAGCAGCTAAGGTTCCAACCACATACACCGGAGCTGTAGGGTTCAAATCCAGTCCGGGCCCGCCAAACAACAATGACGGCTGCAACCAAAAAATACCCAGGCGTTGTGGCGGGAGCCTGTAGTCCCAGCTACTTGGGAGGCGGAGAAAGGAGACTCGCTTGAGCCCAGGAATTGAATGTTGCTGTGAGCTGTGATGCCATGACACTCTATTCAGGGTGACAGTTTGAGGCTTTGTCTGAAAAAAATAATCAAACAGGGGTAAAGTCAGTGTTTTTAGAATATCTCATTATACTGGCGGCTTGTATTTTCAGCACTGGAAAAATATGTTTTCAATCCATCAGTAATTTTTAAAATGTTTTCAGAGTTGTACACATGTCTTAGGAAATGATTATTCAACAGCCTGACTTTATTTCCTGTGAAAATGACTGTGGTGCTTACTTTGGGTCATTTTTATTTCTCATAATAGCTGCTCATTCTGTCTCCAATGTCTTAAAGTAAATGTTCAGGAAGGAGGCAGTGCACGGCTTCCCCCACACTTTTCCATTTGCCTATCCACACAATGGCTTTGCCTGGAGCCTGTCTGTCCCGTGAAGTGCTGAGGCAGCTATTCATGTCAGTTTCATAACCAAAATAACATTTCCACGCTTTTACTAGTGTCAAATGGATATCAAGATCGAAAATGTGAATAAACCAAATTTCTATTTTGGGCTCCTATTCACAGGAATTTCCTTTAATGCAAACACTATCTGAGTCGGATACTCATTTTCACAAGTAATTGTGGAAAAGCCACATTTGGGTGGGGTTGCCTTAGATGTCATATTTGTTTAATTAGAAGGAATAGCACAAGGCCACTGTAAAGTGATTCTGCCTCACCCTTGATTTTGTTTTAAAAAAGCAAGTATAAATATCATGCCTCTTTTTTTGCATAAAATCAGTGATCTATGCTGAGGGAAATAAAATATTTATATTTTTGCTGCTTGGCTTAAATATCCATCCCTATGTGTCCCACTCACTGTGTCTAATAAGAACATGGAAATTTCGGTTTCTGAAAGAAGCTCCTTTTTGTGACGCAAACTTCTGAAAAGATGATCATTTCAGCTACTGGCCTTAGAATGACTGTGCAGGTGGCGCCATCTGGCGGCGATTATGCAAATACAAAAGTTGCTAAGGACCAACTGGGAATTGCTCTCTTCCAAAAGAGTAAATGGTCAGCTGACATGAAATATTGCAACTGCAATTTATTTACCTTTCAAATAAAAGTTTAAATGTTCTTGAAACTATAAAAATATTAGAAGAAAGTGCAGGGAAACTCTCGAGGGAATTGGCCTGGGTGAATTTTTTATGAAGAGGACTCCCCAGGCAAATGGAGCAGTATCAAAAATACACTACTGGGACTTGATCAAACTAAAAAGCTTCTGCACTGCTAAGAACACTGTAGCAGGCAGACAGCCCTCAGAATGGGAAAAAATATTTGCAGGTTATGCCTCAGACAAAGGTTTAATAACAAAAATACACAGAGAACTTAAGCGTATTGGCAACAAAAGGGTAAGTGATCCCATCTCAGGGTGGGAAAAGGACTTGAAAAGTTTGATGTTTCTTTATTGATTTTTATGTCTAGATGACTTGTCCAATGCTCAGAGTGGAGTATCAAAGTCCCCAACTGTAAAGGTTTATCTCTCCCTTTTGTGGTAATAACATTGGCTTTATGTATCTGCATTCTTCAGGGTTGCATGTGTATGTATTTATAATTGTTCAATTGATCAATTCTTGCTAAATTGATCTCTTTTTCATTACAACAGCGTTCTTTGTCTCTCTGTTTATGTTTTCTGATTTAAAACCCATACTATCTGCTATAAGTATAGCTACTGCTATTCACTTTTAGTTACTGTTGTATGAAATATCTTTCCTATCTTTTCTCTTTCAGTCTGGGTGTCTCTATAGGTGAAGTGAGCTTTTTGTAGGTAGCATATAGTTGGCATATATTGTCTTTGTTATCTAATCAATTACTCTGTATTTTTTAATTTTGGAATTTAAGCCATTTATATTCATTTAAACTATTGATATTGCTAAATGGAGACTTACATCTATCAGTTTTCTAATTGTTTTCTCATCCTTTTGAAGGTCCTTCATTTTTCTTAAATCGTTTATCTGTTCTACCTATGAGTTTTATATTGTCATCTTTTTATGATGAGAGTTATTGTCCTTGTCTTCCAAATTTAAGGTTTTCAAGCATTTCTTTTGGGGCTGATTTAGGGGTGGTAAATGCCCTCAGTTTTTACCTGGCTGGGGAAATACTTCATTTCCTGTTCATTAAAAAAATATATATATATACATATATATATATATATATATATATATATATATATATATATATATATATATATATATATATATATATAGAGAGAGAGAGAGAGAGAGAGAGAGAGAGAGAGCTTTTGTGGGTACGGCATTCTGGTCAGATAGGTGTTTTTGTTTGTTTTATTGGTTTGATGTTGTTGTTGTTTGACTTCAGTACTTTGCTTTATTTTTTATTTTTAAATTTTTTTTACTGAGAAAGAGTTTCACTTGTCACCCTTGGTAGAGTGCCTTGGTGTTACAGCTCACAGCAATGTCAAACTCTCGGGCTCAAGCAATTCTTTTGCCTCAGTCTCCCAAGTAGCTGGGACTACAGGCACCAGCCACAAAGCCCAGCTATTTTTAGAGATGTGGTCTCACTCTTCCTGAGGCTGGTCTCGAACCCGTGAGCTCAGGCGATCCACCCACCTCAGCCTCTCAGAGTGCTAGGATTACAGGTGTGAACAGTGTGCCTGGTCCTACTTCAGTACTTTGAATATCTCATTCCATTCTCTCCTAGTCAGTAAGATTTCTGCTGAGAAATCTGCTGTTATTCTGATGGAAATTTCTTTATGTGTGTTTTGATGATTTCCTCATGTTATTGTTAGAATTCTCTCTTTGTCATCGACTTTTGCCATCGACTTTTGATAGAGTATTTTTGAGTTTTCTGCATCTCAATTTCCATATGTCTCCCAAGAATTGGAAATTTTTTAGTTATTATTTTATTTCTTTATTTATTTAGTTAGTTAGTTTTTTAGAGACAGCATCTCAATTTGCTACCCTTGGTAGAGTGCCATAGTGTCACAATTCACAGCAACCACCAGCTCTTGGGCTTAGGCTTAGGCCATTCTCTTGCCTCAGCTTCTCGAGTAGCTGGGATGACAGGTGCCCCCCCAGAACGCCCAACTACTTTTTTGTTGCAGCTTGGTTGGGACCATGTTCAAACCCACCACCTTTGGCAGATGGGGCTGGCGCCCTACCTACTGAGCCACAGGTGCTGCCCTAATTATTACTTTATTAACCAGGTTTTATATGCTTGTTTTCTCATCTTTTCTTTTTCTGAAATTCCCATACTGCATGTTTATCCTTTCTTGCTCTTGTTTCTTATGTCCCATAGATGTTTTCATTATTTTTATTTTCTTCTGACTGAATTGTTCCAAAAGATTTGTCTTCAAGTTCAGAAATTCTTTCTCCTGAATGATCCAGTCTATTATTGTAACACTTGATTGCATTTTTTTATTTTTAAAATTTTTCAGTTCCAAAATTTCACATTGGTTCTTTTTATATCTCTTTGTTGAATTTCTCATTCTGATCATGATTTATTTTCCTGATTTTTTTTTTGCATTGTCTATCTCTATTCTGTTAGATCTCACTATGGTTCCTTAAGATCATTTATTCGAATTCCTCTGTAGGTATTTAAGATTTTCTTTTCTTTAGGGTGTGCTGCTAGAGAATTATTTTATTCCCTTTATATGTTACTTTTCCTTGCTTTTACATATTTCTTGTGTTTCTACATTGATATTGGCACAGTGGTGGAACAGTTGCATCTTCCAATTTCGTGGACTAGCTTTCAGAGGAGAAGACATTTTTCTATAGATTTGCCCTACAGTATCAGTTGGGTATGTTGCTTTGGTTTTGTTGTTGAGTTGGTACACATGTGTACTCTCCATATGATTTCTTTGACTATTAACAACACCAGTGGTGTCTGTGAATGCCTTATTGGCCTGGGCTGTAGTTGTTGTGGAGACTGTGGTGTGGCTTTTGAGGAGCACGGACACTATACAGGCCAGTCCTCAGGCCCTTAGAGGAGGTACAAGTGTGCACTCAGTGGCTTCACTCTTGTAGAAAGTAGGCTCATTGTTGATGGTCATCCCTGGGTGGACCAGTAATGGGACTCCCTCTGTTCCAATGTATGTTTCCCTGCTGTGCTGGGCCATCTGCTCTCCAGAGCATAGGCTTGAATGCTGCAATCACAACTGCTCCGCTGGGTCCATTTGGTGTTGCAATGTTACAGCCCCTTGGAGGGATATAATTGGATGTTTGTGGAGCCCCAAAGATGTAGAGAGTTAGGGCTGTTGAACCCCAGGGCACATGCATACCAGTGCTGTCTCCAGTTTTGAAATGGCACTGTGTTTCAGTAGCTGAGATCTGGGGAGTGAACAAAGGGGTGGGGGTAGAGTGAATTTTCTCTCTTGAATACTGGGATTGTGTGAACTCCAGGCAGCTCCATATACTGGACTCAAGGTCTCTGAGGGCCATCGGACACTTTTGTAGCTAAGACGTCAAGTGTCTCTGATGGGAATTTGAACTAGTAGATATCTCCTGCTTATCTTTTTCCTGAAATAGGAAGTCCTTCTTTGTTCTAAGCTCTTTCTAGCCTAGTGCTTTGCTTCCCTCTGTATGCTTCCCTGCTAGGTTTCCATGCTTCATGGGATCTTTGCAATTCTTTGTTGAATTCAGTGTTCTCCCCTCAGACGCTGTATTTGACATGTAGTAGTTTCTTTGCTGTTTTGGCCTTTCTTTGTGGAAAAAGTGGAGAACTTTCTACTGTATGTACTTACCTCACCTGTTACTTTTCCAATTTTAAATCAATAAACACTTTGTTAGGACTTCACAATCTGTGCAATTTATCCAAAGGGAAATGTGTTGGCCACAGAACTCAAATACACAATACCTCAACAATTAAAGTTATGCTATTATATAGCATACATTTGACTATTTAAAAACAGAATTGTGGGTTTGATTAATATGAATTGACCACTTAAACCTTGACCAGTCAGGTTTTGGATCTGTGAAAACAGAAACACAATTTCTGAATCACCTCATAAATTTATCATCAAAGGAATCTGAGCTATTTACATTCCCCATTATCACCATATTAATGGTAGAGATTCTCTGTACTACCTGAAATATTTGTAACTTACTTTAACTTAAATTATATCATAATGTAGTAGTTATGATTCTAATTTTATGCATGGGGAAACCATTCCAGTGAAGTTGTATGACATTTTTGAATTTAAACATTTTCCTACTCAGGGATTACAAACTCAAATGACTACAAAGGTGTTAAGTGGGTAAGGGAGGTGTAATTGTGGCTGCTTATACATGTTCTACAAGCACAGGTTGTCTACTTCCCATGAAAAATCAAATATTCTAATTTTATGTGAATTTTTCTTATTTTGAGGTATTGTCCAATTCTAAAATAACTTTTAGACACTATAGCCCAAATAAAATACTAGTACATGAGGCAGTTTGGGCTATGGAACACTAATTCATTCCCTATGGGCCAAAGCATGGTCAAAGTAAGTACTTCCGCCTTCCACCACCAAATAAGATTTTTTTTCTAAATTCATAAAAAAAGTAATGACTAGTCTAGAACAATATTGTCTGATGAAAACCTGAGCCACTAACATTCCATTGCACTTAGGGTTGGTCTATACATATGATTTAGAAGCCAAAGCACAAATGTGATTTTTTTTTTATACATATATACAAAATTTGCAAGGGGAGAATACTACCTCTTTTAAATAGATTCAGATATACCTGAGGGTAAAACTAGAGTTTTTATGAAGAAGTATTTACCTGTTACATCACCACACCACAGGAACAAATGGTTGAGGATTTTGCCTAAATTCTACAAAACAAGACAGGACTATAATTTGGACTTAAGTAACTTGTAGCACAGAATTCTCCAACAATACAGAATCATACATTAAAACATGTATAATTTGTCATATATATGATTATATATAAGTAGACTGCTTTGGAATCATAATCATTCTCATTCAACAGTGTGTGCTCAGAAGTCTAGATTCACCTTTGGACTGACTTTCCCAACTGCAAAACTAAAGAACCTCTTTCAGAATTACTGAAAACTGTAATTATGCCAGATAAACCTCATACTATCAGCAATGATGCCTTAGCAAAACCCGGTTTTGTCTAGGTATTTACTCATGCATATTCTTGCTTTCCCTGACACCTGCAGGAGGGAAAGTTACTTGTTTCCCTTCATAATGTTGAATTATGCTCCACAATATATTCTTAAAGAGCTCCATCTCTTTATGTTGAAAAATGAATGAGGCCTTTCTACCATGGTTCCTATAGAAACCATATTATCTTTTATATCACCTACGTAAGTTAAGACTTTGAAATGATTGTTCTAGGTTTTATTTAACAGGAGAATATTTCCCAAATAACTACATTGAAATAAAATGCTAAAATTATGAGGAAAATATGTCAGTCTAGGGGGTTCTTGTGCCCAGATTTTCAAAAAGTGAAAAATACATATTAAGTTTTCATGATATCAACAGTTAGACAACCTAGACATGGATTTGATTTTCTCATTTTGAATGGAGGTTTATGCTCGTGACATGAAAAAAATTGTTTAATTTCAGTAAAAAAAGGCAAATAACTGCATTGTGCAGGAGTATTCACTGAAGCGTTGAGAGCTGTAGACTAGGAAACCCATAAGGTAGGTCAGGGTAACTCAATAATTTTCAGTCGAGAAAACAATTGCTTGTTGAATGTAGACCAGGCGATTTTTCTTCAAGTGTCACACTTCTTAGGGCCTCCCACCTAAGAGATAGTCCTGTTGTGAACAGATGAGATCTTCATCTTCAGGTCGATTCCACTGAGGCTTCAAGTAGTATCAGAAACTAACCCCGTGGTGTCCTAGATTTATACTTCTAAAAACAGGCTTAAGGTGCAGCAGCTTTTTTATTTTTTATTTTTTATTATTTTTAAAACAGAGATTTCTTAGGTAGGAACTAAAGTCAAACAGGGATTTAAAGGTAGAAACTAAAGTCAAAAGGTACATTATGATAGAGTTGTATAAAATTCATCACTTAAATATAAGTTAAGCAAATCTTCCATATAGGAGGTTTGTCTAATAATTTTCCTAATCAGAATCCCAGAGGTGCCAGTATTTTCTGGTCCAAAGATGATATTTAAATAAGCTATTGATATATATTTATTTTTAAAATGTGGAACACAGGGCAGCACCTGTGGCTCATCAAGTATGGCGCCGGCTCCATATACCCAAGGTGGGGGGTTCAAACCCCACTTTGGCCAAACTGCAAAACAGAAAAATAGCCAGGCATTGTGGTGGGTGTCTGTAGTCCCAGCTACTCGGGAGGCTGAGGCAAGAGAATCACCTAAGCCCAGGAGTTGGAGCTTGCTATGAGCTGTGTGACGCCATGGCACTCTACTGAGGGCGATAGAGTGAGACTCTGTCTGTACAAAATAATGATAATAATAATAATAATGTGGAACACATTCTTCTTAGCAAAGCATCACAAGAATGGAGAACCAAAAATCCTACGTACTCAATTCTAATATGAAAGCAATACATGATCTAATACAAGAGGACAGGGTAGGGGGATGAGGGAGCATGGAGACAGGAGGACGGAGGAGAATGGGGGGATCGTGGTGTATGGCACACCTCTTGGGGGTGGGACACAATTACAAGAGGGACTTCACCTAACAATCCCAATGAGTGTAACCTAATTCTTTGTACCCTCAATGATTCCCAAACAATAAAAAAAGGAGGAAGAATAAATGAATTAATTAATTCATTTAAAAATGTAAAGGATGATATGTCATTAAGTTAATAGCTGTTTATTAAGTGCCTACTATTTACCGATAGCTGTGCTAAGAATTCCCACATACACAATGAGCTCTGTCTGATATATTCCACTGACAGAATGATAATGCTGAGAGCTGTCAACAAAAGTTTTCTCACTAGGTTTCACTTAAATCACACCACTTGATCAATGACTAGCTCCACTATCCTTAGAGATCTCCTCAGGTAGACATGCTACAGACTCATTAACAAGTTCAACCAATGAACAATTGTGTTATTATGGAGCAAAAATCTGTTTCATCTAATTTCATCTTCCTTATAACTGTAAATAGCTAGACTATGAATGTCTTCTGATAATTAAAAGCACCTGAACTATTTTTCCTGTTTCTCTTCTTTTTTCTTCTTAAAAAAAGGACGTGTTCTTTTTCATCTCTAACACTAATCTGTCGTATTTCAAGTACTGCCTTTGCCTTTGAACTTTGATCCATCAATTTTTTTTTTTATTAAATCATAGTGGTGTACACTAGTGCAATCAAGGGGTACAATGTGCTGGTTTCATATGCAATCTGAAATATTTTCATCAAACTGTTTAACATAGCCTTCTTCTTTCTCCTGTATTACTCAGCAGATTCTCTTCAACATGTAAATATATACAAGTTCTTCTAACATTAAAACATAGGTTGACTCCTTCATCACTCCTCTATTTGCTAATTTCCCTTTTTCCTATCATAGGCAATACAGTCTGCCTTCTCTTCCATTCTCACCTTAACCCTTGGTGACCTGACAACTTTTCTTGCCCCTACACAGACCGCTAGAAACCTAACTGCAAAATCCAAATGCCATTTGTCATTCTTGTATTTCCTGCATGAGCAACACATTTAATCCATTGACCACTGCTAATATTGTTTAAAATGCCTAATTTAGCAGTTAAGGTGTGTATTCTCTTTACATTCCATCATTGCTCAGATTTTATGGCTGTAGCTTCTCCTGGTTTCACTTTTCCCACTTATTTCTTACACAACCATTTGGGGCTCCTCTTTTCTCCTCACTATTGGCTGAGGTCTGTCTGCAGGAGGTAATATCCCAACCTAGAGTATTTACTACTGGGCTCAATTAGCTGAATTTGTGAACTTTATTCTTGGTTTTAATTGTTAGGATGAACTTTCTACAAGTTCATCTGTAAGTTGAACTCACTAGGTTTCACTTAAATCACACCACTTGATCAATGACTAGCTGGTGATTTACCTTTACAGATCATTTTCTCTCTTTCCTGATACGTACACTTGATTAGAGACTAGTTTCTGCTCTGTGACTTACAAGTCTTCTCTGTTGCATGCTCCTCCCTCATCATCTTCAGGGCCTTTACTTGATTTAGAACCACGTCACACCCAACCCAGATGCTTTCCTTGGTCTAGCAGTTTCACCTTCCTTGATCTTTCTCCTTTTATGACATTACTAAAGTTTCCAAAGTAAATTTTCTCAAACACAAATATGATCTTCTTACTTCTAGTTATGAATTATCACTTGTTCTCTAATGATCATCCCTGGGAGAGATTAACTTTCATATTTTAGCTCCTTAAATCACCAATAATCTTACTTAGGCTTGATTTTTTGTTGCCATCATCTGCCATTCACTGCTGGCAGTTCTCTGTCCGCTCCTGCCTCTGCCCCTCACACATCTGATGTCTCCGCACTATCAAATTATAATCTCTTGTATGAAATGTCTCTTGTCCCTCTGTCACAGCTCTGCTGCCTCAGATTTCAGCCACTATTGTGGTAGATAGTCCCTGTTCCACTGCACACCCTCCAGGGCACCAAACTCCTGCAGCATTCCGTGTTCTGTGCCACCACCTTCTCCCTGTGCTCAGGGGCCCCACCGACCAAAGCAGTGTCTCAGCCCGAAGGTGGGATGTACCTTCTGCAGGCGAACCTCGGTCAATAGTGAAGAGAAGTGGCAGGTAAATGTTCTACCCTTCTGACATTTAGATGAATGACTATTAGAGAGTGTCCCATAGTCTTCCCGAGGTACTGACAGAATTGAACTTCCATTGCCTACAGCAGGAAACTTAGAATAAAACTACATTTGCTTTTTCTTCTTTCCTGTTTTTGCTGTACTTTCTCCCTTAGTCCTGTTTAGTAGGCTCACCTCCTAGTCAACACAAGGAAAAATTACATGCATTCAAGACATTATCTCAACTTTTACTCTTGAGAAAACCAAAGTCACCAGTCTCTGCACATGCCATGATTCACATAAAAAAGGCTCATGTGCTTCCTCACTAGAATTTGTTAGCATTTATTGATTGCTTTGGCAAACGCCGATTTTAAACATTTTAAAATATCACCATTGGGGCGGTGCCTGTGGCTCAAAGGGGTAGGGTGCTGGCCCCATATGCCGGAGGTGGCAGGTTCAAACCTGGCCCTGGCCAAAAACTGCCAAAAAAAAAAATCATCGTTGATCATTGTCATTGATGGCAATTGTTAACTTATCATCCTTCCAATATTTGAGCTCCTTGAGAGCTAAGTCAGTCCTTGTTACCCATGTGTCCATGATTAGAATAATAACTAGCACACAGTGATATTGAATTATACTGTAAATAATAATGATATTTGAATGGGTGATATTTGTGTTTTACTATGACTATGTGCCATTGAAGGAGATGAAATATTATTCTGCTATCAATCACTGATACAGTCAAGATATTTTAAAATTTAATTTTAAGGAAAAATCATGATACTTAGCTAAAATTGACACATACATACACTTTCTAGGCTAACATGTATCATACAGAATGGAATAGCACTTATAAACATTTCAAAAAAGAGAGTGGAGGCAGAGGGGACATTAGATGATGGCTAAATGGAAGGCCCTCAACACGAAGGATTCCAGGTGGATTTAATTGGCCTCGTCTCAGAACTGATAAATATGTCTAGAAGCTATGGAATCCGAAATTGTCAGCAAGTACTCACACATGGAATGAGAAACTTTAAACATAAAGTAATAAGCCATGTGCAAAGCACAAAATCAATTATGCATTCATAGGAATAAAGACAAAGTTTATTGGGATTATTGAACCAGGGAAGACAGCCAGATTGTCAGGGATCAACGCACATAGGAAGAAAAAAATTAAGATGAGCCAAAATAAGAATAAAGTTGTTGTAAAAGATGACAGTTATCAGAGCCACTAAAAAAGAAAGAGACAGAAGTTGAGCTATTTTGATTTTTTTTTGAAGTCTGAAGACTACTTTGAAGATGCAGTCCAGCTACACAAACAATGTCCCTCCTAGCTTTTCAAAGAACTATTCCCAGTGGGGCTGTGAGGAACACATGAAGTCAGATTTATGTAAATTAATGTTAAAATAATCAACGGTCGTCTAAGGAGATTTGATTTTTAACACAATTGAGTAACTTCACATTATAGTTTATGAAATTTCAAAGATATACCTCACTTCTAAATGAGCAAAAATGGCTTATATTGAGAAAGGGAATACAGTTTGTTTGTTGGTTGTTTGTTATTTAAGTTTCAAGCGTACATATGCAAGTAAGACAATAGATACCATAGAAATTATAAATTAAATTACAGACAAAGAAAAGTGATTTAACTATGGGAGTCTATGATACATTATTCATCCAATGAAAGCTAATATTTGTGTACACAGTATTGTACATAATAATTTTTCCTGGGACAGGTTGTAGAGCAATGATCTTAGTTGGTTAGAGAAGGCACACATGGGATCAATTTTAACAGACTTAAAAATAGAATACCATATTTATGTCTTTAATAGTTAATTGAAAATTCTTGCAAAAATATTGGTAAACCAAATCCAGGCAATATAAAAAAGAACTGAATACTATGATCACAGGGAATTATCAAGGAGTGCAAAGATAATTTAACATCTGAGTATAGATTAACAAAATATATGTATTAGTTTCCCGTTATTATGTAAGGCAATATTTTCACAGAAATCAGAGATTAAGACATGGACATCTTTGAGAACTGTTATTCAACTTGCGAAAGCCCGTCCTTTGGACCCATATGCAAAATGTGATATATTTACTGCACACCCAAGTCTCCATTATGACTTCCACTCAAGTCCAAAATCCCACCTAAGACTCATCTGCTCAATAATACCAAATTTCTAAATCATTTAAATTAGCTATGAATGAAGCTTGGGACATCTTTCATGCGGTAGAAAACTTTCTCTCATTTTTCTGCAGAAAATTTTAAATCCAACCATATAAGTTCGATTAAGTTTTAAGGGCCATGAAACATCTTCTGCAGCTTGCTATAAGCAGCAGGGAGAAATCAGACCTCACTTTCCACACTTTGCTTGAAAATCTTCTTACCTAAGTGTCCAAGTTCATTGCTGAACAAAATATTTCACATACTTGTAAGACACATTTCAGCTAAGTTTCCTGCCACTATGTAATAAACTTGACTTCCTTCTAGTCTCCAATAATGTGCTCTTCACTTCACTTTGAGTCCTCACGAGAAGTGTATTTCACATTCATGTTTCTATCAACAGTCTATTTATGCCTATTTACGTATTCTTTGTGACAACAGAATTTGTTTTCTATCATGTTCCTCACTTTATTCTGAGTTCTCAACAATGATGTGTTTAATGCCCAGTTTCTCCAAGGCAATCTAGGATTTTTCTATTTTTTATTTATTCTATATTCATATTGGTCATAATTGTTCCAGTTTCTGCCTGTTGCCCAATTGCAAAGCCATTTCAACATTTTTAAGTGTTTGTTGGAGCAGTGCCCTATTTCCAGGTACCAGGATATGTGTTAATTTCCTATCGCAATTGGAGATGACATGTTCACAAGTCCCTGCAATTAGAATGTGGACATCTTCGCAGGCCTTTGTTTAGCCTATCACATCACATTAATAAAGGGGGGACAAGGTCATCTCAGTACATTTTTAAAAATCGAGGCTCAAATGCCCATTCTTCATAAAAACTCTTAAAAAACTGGAAATAGAAGGATACCCTCAACCTGAGGAAACACATGTGTTAAAATTCCACAGATAACATCATACTTAATGTTGAAAGCTGGAATGTTTCTTTCGAAGTCTGGAACTAGGCAAGAATGTCTGTTTTCACCACTCATTATTGAACAATATTTTGGAGATTTGGCCACTGCAAAAAGGCAATTGAAAAAAAAACAACTTAACACCAGATAAAGATTAAAAATGCAGTGCCTGTGGCTCAGTGAGTAGGGCACCGGCTCCATATACACAGGGTGGTGGGTTCAAACCCAACCACGGCCAAACTGCAATAAAAAATAGCCAGGCTTTTTGGCAGGCTCCTGTAGTTCCAGCTACTCGGGAGGCTGAGGCAAGAGAATCACTTAAGCCCAGGAGTTGGAGGTTGCTGTGAGCTGTGTGATGCCACGGCACTTTACCGAAGGTGATGAAGTAAGACTCTGTCTCTAAAACAAAAAAATTAAAAAAAAAAATTGAAAAAAGGAAGAAGTAAAACTGTATTTACAAATGATATAATTCTTTATATAGAAAATCCGAGGAATACACACACATACACACATGGAAACACACTATTAGAATGTAAAATCAAATTTAGTAAAGTTACAGAATATAAGATCAATATGTAAAAATAAATGATATTTTAGTATTCTAAAAATAATTCAAAAATGAAATTATGAAACATTTCTATTAACAATAGCATAAAGTAAAATATTTGGAACTAAATTTACCAAAAGAAATGTACAAATTTTACAGAAAAATGTACAAAATATTGCTGAGACAAATAAAGGGCAATCTTTGAGGGCTGTTGGGAAAATATTCAGTTGTGTAATATGAAAAATACAGACATATGTGACTGAATACTTTACGGACATCAATATATAAATGGAGAGAGGTTTATAATGGTAATTGCCATCTGTCCACTGTACGTAAAGCTTTCTCATCTCCCCTTGAGTCCAACCTCTGCCCCAGTATAGACTACTACTGCTATCCATGAGATATACAGATGCTTTCCTCTTCTCTCTTGGATTCAACAACTCGTACTATTCTGCTATTCCATTCTAATTAGAAAACTCATCTTGATCAACCCAATGTAACTCTTTATAGAGTTATTTCCTTCAGGAAGGATATCAAAAAGGGAGCTTTGGAGGAAGAGAAGAGAGGGAGCATTTACTTTCTTTCAAAAATAGATATATTTTCCTTCAAAATCATCACTGTATGACTCTACATACAGGTACAGGAATATAATAATCCTATATCCCATCTTGGTCATACCGGCCTAGAGTGATGTACTTCCTACCAACATCATAGCTGAAGAGGATGATGAAGAAAGCAACAGGGTAAAGATTGTGGACTTCTTTAGCATAATGTATTAAGTAAGAATGTTATATGGAGAGAGGTGAGGTATAATTTTTTATATATATTTCAGAAAGGAAAAGTAGTTTCAATGGAGGAATGTTAAAATGAAAAATAAGGATCACTAATATTTTCTTTCCTGGAGTCCTTGGTCAGAGACCAAGTAATCATCTCTCATGTTGCTCAAATACTCCTTGTTCTCAGGTGGCAGGTTGTTGTAAGATTTTCTCTAACATTAATTTTATAGCTCATATATTAAGAATATGTCGATGGATACATTCATTCTAGATTAATCTTGGAATATTTGAAACTTCTGCAGATGTCAGATGCTGGTTCAACAAATGCTGCTGGATGCTCCCACTAATATCCATGAGTGGTTTGCAAAACAATTTCCTTTACAGTTAACAAAGTCGTGGATTTGATGCCACACAGTGACATTAAACTATAAATCAATTTACACGACCTATATGCATGCCCAATCCATGTTGGCATGAATAGTCTCCTTTAGTTGGTTGTACAGACAATTTCAAATCGATTTCTTGATCCCAGAAATGGGGAGTGGAGCAATGAGGAAGTATTGCCACACATCTTTCATCTTTTCTACAAACGAAAACACACACCTGCTTAGAAAAATTCCAGATGCTATAAAAATACCTCTAAGATGTTGCAGCTTTAAAAAATGTATTTAAAATATATGAAAATATCAAGCACCCGAAATTTCATTCATTGACTTTCAGGATAAATTAATAATCAAAGCAAGTAAAATGGTACAGAATAAATGAACTCAATTCAGCAAGCCAGTTGTAACGAGAAGACTGTATGTGCCCAGTTCATGAACATGTCCAGTCATTATATTAAAACATATCTTATTCTTGGACTACGCCTTACTTTTACTTTATAGCACAGTTTGAATAAGCATAAAATAGCAGCCAAGTACACTTACATAAATCGGACAGATCGTATAGGTTTTTACCATATGCACTAAGCATAAAACAGGTTTACCAATTTATTCTGGCAAAGGTTAGCGCTTCCTCTTTGAGAGGAAGCAAGCAATACAAAAGGCACTGTTGACAAGCCACACTAATATTTGAGTCACTAAATGAGGATTTTTTTCTATGGGTTCATAATTTAAATGAGTCGGCAACCTGATTAGGTAGCATTAAAAATGAGCTTTTAGCTGCTAATAGGCTTCCCCTTGGTTACACAGCCTGTTGTTTTTCTGAGGCAAAAAGAAGGGGCTGCATGAGCCTCTGTTTGCGATGTATGAATAAGATGACAAATGGAAGAGGGCGTGGATGTTGATGAAGAAGGTTTGATTAGCAATTGGCAGCATGCAAACTTCTGAATTATTTTGCAAATTTAAAGAAAGGTAACACATGCAGTTGGTGAGTAGAATTATAGGCACAAAAATAGAACTATCTGAAGAAGCAGACATTTTGTTTCCATGCATGTGATTTGGGTATTTTTGCATCTCTTTATCTTTATTCAAAACTCCAGGCTAGGATCTTGATACCAGGCAGATGGAATTTACTTGCATGGGGCCTGGCCATCAGGCAAATGTCGCTAGCATTTCCCCAGGCCACACCAGTCTGGGATAACAGTAGAGTGACAGTAAGGAACAGAATGTAGATGAAAAATGCCAAGCTTCACCAGACTGTGATAACACACGAGGTCACATTTGTGTTAATCCTTCAAATCGCTACGCTGAAGCCTCCACCTGCTTGACCAGCATAGGGAATTTCAGGCTATGCCAATTGTTCTTCTTTCCCAAGTATTTGCCATACCCGGAATATTGCATATCCTTTTGGGATATCACAGTAATATCAAATTGTTGAACTCCTAACCTCCAGGACTCCAGAATGTGACTGGAAATAATATCATTAAAGAGGTGAGTAAGGCAAAACTCGTTCTCACGCTGGGCCCTGATCCCGTATGAGACCAGCACACAGAGGACACTGCTGGATTTGGCTACGTGCAATCCCAAGAGAGAAGCCTGGGGATGGACATCTAGGTCTTCAACTTCTGGTTTCCAGAACCATGAGAAAATAAATTTCCGTGGCTCAAGCCACCTCATGTGTGGTATTTTGCTGTGGTAGCCCTAGAAAACTAAGACAGTTTCAAGAGCTGGGGAAATGATGGCACATACCATCCATGTACAGCTAAAGAATAGCTCACAGCGAGGTCATCTAAGTCTTAAAGGTTTCAGATTTTTAGTCAATCTGCTCTTGTACCATGCACGTGTACACACACACACACATACACACTCTCTCTCTCTTTCCAAAAAAGTGCCTTGGCACTAGAAGGTTGGTCCAAAACAAGCTCTTAATATCTGTCTATGCTACTCGTCTACGTGGCAGTGTGGTTCTGAATTCTCTCCCTGTTGGTGCAATGATCCTTCATTGTCTGGATTACTTGTACCATTTCCCCTCAGGAATGCCCTTTTTTGGGCAAGGCTCATGAGCCCCGTGCTGAGTGCTGTCCTATGCATCAGTTTGGGCAGCTTCCTGGAGGCCTCTTTGTCTCCACCATATCACCTATACAAAGGGAGTTTTACAGAGACCCACCTCACGAGCTTATTAGGATTATAAAAAGTAATACGTGTAAACACAAATGCTGAACATTATAGCAGCAATTCCCTCATTGTGATCAGCTGTACTTCACAATAGAGCAGAGGTAGCAGCTTAGAAGGGACGAATGGCCTGCCCGTCTCTTCCTCGGTTCAGTCTTAAAGCAGCACTGCCCAGGCCCTGAGCTTTCGTGATTGCATCTCTCATTATTTTCTTCTGTTTTCCTTGTCTCTGTCACTGTCTCTGTTTGTCTTCCCCTCTCTCCTGTTCTCTCTTTCTCTCCATCTCTATCTCCATTTTCATCTCTCTCCTTCTTTCTCTCTCTCCCTTTCTTGCACAAACCTTTCCTAGCACTCAGGAGGAGAGGAATGTACATTCCAGTTGATTGTTTATTTCAGTTTTCAATTGTTTCAACAGACAGTTACTGAGCACCCGCAATGAGCAGTGGGCAAGGCACTCTGGGAAGAAACGTATTCCTGCCCTTATGGAGGCTACTATTTAGCAGATTATGTACAAATGACAACATAGCCACAAAGAAGTAGAAGTTCTGTGGATCTGTAAGGGAAGGAATAGGAATAATCTTCTCCCTGACTTGAGAACGGCCTGTTCACCCAGCTTAGTTATGACAAGTAAGAGAATATTCATGGCAGAGATGAAGTATGAGTGAGGGTCCAGAGACAACAGAGAGGAAGATCATGTGAGAAAATCAATGATGCCTAATATCTCTAAGCACAGAGAGCAGGTGTCAGACAAGGTTCAAAACAGCTACACAAGTCAGCAAGGCCCTGATCCAGAAGGACCCGATAGGTCCTGGTAAGTAGTTTAACCTTTGTATAAAGGGATAGTTAAAATACTATGCAATTGGATAACATAATCATTTATGGATTTTTAAAAGACATTTTTGGCTGCTGGTAGGTGATCGATTAAGGGACTGATGGGAGGGAACGGACAGTGTTCACAGGACTGCCAATCGTAGTTGAAGTGTCAAATGATTAGAGCGCCTATAGGGGCTGAGGCAAATCAACACGTTTTTGTCCCTGAATAACTCCTAGCACCTAGAATTAGGCTCCAGGGCTGTTTGGTTAGTAGTGCCATTTACCAAGGCAAGAGAAGAATGGAGCAGTGTTGAAGATGATGACTACAGTCAGGTTTATGTAGTTATTTAGGTGCTATTGATTATTATTGATACATAGATCTGGAGCTCACAAGAAGATTTAAAGCTAGAAGTCAGAATTTGGGATGATTTGGCATAAGAGATACAGCCACCACTTATGAATATATAGTCAAGGCAGAGAATTTAGTTCAGTGTTAAATAGTTGCTGTGAAGATAGAATGAAATCACAGAATGCACTTGGCCTAGTGTTTGATGTACAGTTAGATGCTTTTTAATGATAATTGTTGTTATCTTCATTTAATTTATATTCGTGCTAGAGCTTGAATATTACCTCTTTATAGATTAGGAAGTATAAGGAGGTTGACATATTTTCCACAATCACACAATCAGTGAGATTTGGTGCCAGAATTTAGTCCCAAGCCCCATATACCAAATCCCTTTCTGTTCTTTTGATTAATGTAAAGCTATTCATTACTAGTGCCATATTTCATTATATATGTATGTGTGTGTGTGTGTGTGTGTATGGTTTTCCTGAAAAAAATAATCAGGTCATTAAAAAAATATCACTTCTGATGTTTTCCTTGAAAAATTATACCAAATAGGTAAAGAGTTAAAAACAAAAAAGGTATGAGTTTTACATTAACCAAGTCACCAGTATTCAATTACTGTGTATTTTTGGCAAAATTTCACAACTTTCATAACCCTAAAAGTCAATTATAAGTGTCAGATATCATTGGTTTGAAAAGAATCCTTGATTTAAAATGGAAGAATCAGCTCATGAAACAAAGAGAGAAGTGAGTTACATTTTAGAAATACTCATTTCAAGGCTCATCAAAGGAGCTCCTGGAGGGCTCCTGTGCCTGGTGCATTTTTATTTGTAAGAGTGGAGCTCAGCCCTGCATTGTCATTTGCAAGGTGCTTGTTTGAGTTATCTGAAGCTGAGTTATGAGAGCAACTCCATCATTTAAGTGTTATTGCTCTTTTTTTTTTCTGGCTCTTCACTCCTCTTCCCAAACTCTGCTAAGGTACTTCAGTGGCTATAATGAAGTGAATCCAAATTACTAGTTTGAGACTAGCAGGAGACCTGACTTGCACACAAAATATTCTTTTAACATTTCACTGAACTAATCATCCTAAAGGATTTACTCTGCCTTTCATAAGCTCTTTACTTGGCTTTGATTTTTTTTTCTCTTAATGTACATTGGTTTAGATAAAAGAAGTTTTAAAATGTCAACCTGAATCTTTCAGTAAAGTTGTCACAATAATTTCTTTTGTTAATATGTTCAGTTGATGACTTTATTTTAAACTTACATAAAATACAACAACATGACTGATCAAACTAACCTTAACAGTTCCCAGTGTTTATATATACACACAGAATACTCAGTGTGTTTTCTGTGACTAATTATTAAATTCTGACTAATATGCATAGCAAGAAAACAAAGCAATGCATTTTAATTAACTCTCCTGTGGTAAAGAATATCACAGTTGAAATAATTTTTTTTAAATATTAGGAAAGAGAATTAATATTACAATTTCTAAGAGCTTTAATGATGACAGACAGACAAAGGGAGAAGGAGTTTTGGCATTTGAGGGGATCAAATATATGTCACTGTCATCTTTAATTCCTCTAATGATTTTGAACCTTTGAAAACTGACATAGCAGTCAGCCAGGTGGGGATCAACCCATCACCCTTATAGTGACAAAGACCAGATTTTATGCCATGATTTGATCTGTTAATAAACTGGACTTGCCAAGACTATAGTCCCAGAGAAATAGTACCATCCGGCCATGGACACAGGTGAAAGTCCATCGGCCTTATGTAGGAATACTGCCTTTAGAGAACTCACCACCCCAACAGTAGAACTCACCACTCCGACAGTAGAAAGTGTGTTTCCACTACCTGGGCATATTCCAAAGAGAAAACGAGAAAGCAAGGGTCAAAACTGAACAAACGTAGTTCTTTCTTTCAAAGTGACATTCAGCTCTATCTATGTCCCTTAGGAGGAAGGAGAGAGGAAGCAAACAGAGGCCAGCAGTGTTACTCAAATGGTGGTTCCTTTCGCCTGAAAACATGAGAAAAAGCAAATAAATGAGTTTTTAAGAAGAGTTTGGGTAAGGATTTTTAGAACAGAGTATCACAGTTTTTCTTTGTTCTTTGAGCAAACAGGCTTTTATTCTCAGTTGAAGATATCTTAACTATATGCATCATTCAGTTTAAATCCCGAATTAAAAAAAAAAAAAAAAAAGAAGACTCAACTACTAAGAAGCCCTGAAGGGTAGTTGTTAAATGTCGTGCTCTAATAAAATTACAAGTTTTAAGGTCCTTCTTGCTGAACACGTCATTCCTTCTTTGTCAGAAGATGTCTATCCCTCTATCACTAATAGAATTAAATGTCCATATCTGCCTCCTCCCAGGCCCAGGGAAGTCTTGCCACCCAACAGAAACATTTCATCCAATGCTGCTGCTAACTCCACATTCATCTGGATGTAGGTGTTTGCCTATCTGGAATCTGTGAAGCGAGAGTCATCTGCACCATTATCAGTGAGATCGTATGTCATAATTCACACAAATTTCAGAAAACTATGAGCTAAGAAAGCGTTAGCCACATGGATCACCTTCCAAATACCTTCTGTCCAGAGTGGTAATCACAACAAAAATATTCAAACTCAAGTGAAAGAATCAGCAGTTATAGTTCTAATTTTCAGAACTTTCATATTTTAGCCATCTGGAAGCTTTCTATCTTCTAATACGTAAATGCCTCTTAGTCTCAGAATAGCCATTTCCTGATGGAGAAACAGAATTAGCTAAAGTGGTAACTGTTTTCTGTGTGCCCATGTGGAACAGGAATTCAGTGATAGTATTGTGATTCCTCTGGAGTTTAAATAACTATATAAGTCAGTGGTAAACTAGGATGTGTCAACTTGACTGGGCTATGGGAGGACCTGATAGCTGAAAAAACATTATTTCAGGGTATGGCTATTGAGCGTGTTTCTACTGAGGAAAGAAGATGGGTGGGGATCATCCAATCTGCTGAGGGTTGGCAGGGAAAACAATTACAACAGGAAGAGGGAATTTGTTCTCTCTGTTTGAAATTAAACATTTGTCTCCTCCTTTCTTCAGAGTTCAGACATCCTAGTTCTCAGGTTGATAAATGTAGGCGGGGCCTCTAGCTTGCAGATAGCACACTGCCCAGCACTTCAGCATCCAAAGAGTGTGAGCCAATCTCTGACAATAAATCTCTTTCTGTATGTGTCCATTTATTTTGTTTTTCTGAAGAGCACTTAATTTTGTCCAAAAAAAAAAAAAAAAACTCAAAACAAAACAAAAAGAACCCAAAAAACTATTTACTTGATTACTTTAATTTTCTGTTATTTGACACACTTTCTAACAAGAAAGAGAACCACATGAATTTGTTACATGTATTGTTTTAGTATGGGGTTACACTTTTTAGCATTATACTTTAGCATTGACTTTTAACTAAAGGACATATTCTTTCGACCTTTCTATCCTCTCTACTTTGTGGCAATGTCCCCTGCCACTGTCCCTGTCCCATTGATACAGGACAGGTGGCCCCCATCCAGCTAGGTGGAGCTGAGGGGTGGACCTGCTGCCTCTGCCTTGCGGGTGATGGTACCCTGGCAGTGGGCCCAGGAACCAGCAGGTTGGAGGGTAGACAGGAGGGCCACGCCACAGGAAGCTCCAGTAGCCAGAGGGTCTAGACAATTGCTGGGAAGACACCAGCACCTTAGGTCTCCCTTCCCTTGTACTTGCAGCTGAACAGGGCAATTCCCAGGGCTGGTCAATTTCATGTAAGTTTCCTAGGCCTGGTCAATTTCACATAGGTTTCTTAGGCCTGTGAATGAAAGGGATTTTACCCATTCATTTGTTACCAAGTCCCAGCTACATGTAACTACAGAGCGCCCATGCAACCAAATATATACCCCTGGACAAAGAGCCCAGAGAGAGAGAGCTTTTTTCTCCCCAACTTGGTTTGTTTCTGTCTGCCAGGAGCTCTGGTGTTTCTGTATTCTTTTCTGTAAATAATTCCTGTCTTATCACTGATCTGTGGTCATTCTTCAAATCACTGAGACCAAGGATCTACTGAAGACAAACTTCCGGTATCGCCATTGCCTCATCTCATACATACCACATTAAAATGAGCACTAGGAAGGTTCTTATTTAAAAATTTAATGACTCTTTCCACTAAGAAGTTGTATAGGTGAGGGATACCAAAGAGGAATCAGTAAAAATACTCTAATTCATTTAGTATGATCTAAAAGTTCAGTATAGGCTGACATACCACACAGCTTTGTGTTGTTGTATTGTGATGTCAGGGTCATAAAAGGGAAGGAGCCATGCTCCAATATCACAACCATTTTTCACTGAAGCCCTGAAGATATTGTCAGGAATGGCTTGGAATTTCCAGATCCTTGGTTCACAGAACCGAAGAAGGGAGTATGGGGCCAAGTCAAACAGAGCAAACACAAATTCACTCAGGCAGTGAATTTTAGACACGCAGTCTAAAGCAAAGGCAGAAAAAGAATAGAGCGTATCCCCCAAAAGAGGACAGGTTTATCTCTGTGAGTGGAGAAGATTCTCACATTTTAACGCCTCTTTATTTTATGTTTATGGCTAAACATATGCTAAACAGTGGGAAGAAAACTTTTCTTAGACAGAGGTGTGAATTACTTGGAGCTCAGGGCACTCCCCATTTCTAACCTTATGGGGGGGGGTCGTGTCAGGGGTTGCCATGTCAATTGTAAACTGTCACAGCCCTGGTGGGTGTGATTTCTACCACACCATTGAGACTAAGTGGGACAAAACCTTGGGTGGTGGGCTTCAAGCCTGGAAAAGTCCCTAAGCTCAGGTTCTGGCCATTGTGGGTTTAGTGCTAGATGCTCACAGATGTTCATCGGATGCAGGGCTTCCCCATTCAAAGATGGACAGGGCCACCCTCCATTTTCTAGGCCGGGGCAAACAGACCCTTCCAGACAGTATTTTCTGGACTCAAGCAAAGTGAGAGAAAAGCAGCCTGATGGACATCTCCCCTGAGTGAAAACCAGGCCTCTTCTGGAGTGAGAACACTTACCCCGCTGCTCATCTAGGAGGGGCCTCATGTTTGCTAATATGTTCAATCATTAGCTAATCAATATGGGCAGAAGGTTTTCTGCCTGCCTGCCCCTGGCCATTGTGACAGATATTCCCAGACCCCCTGCTGGCAGGCAGTGCCGTAACCCCATGACCCGGTAGAGGAAGGCCCCAGGGCTTCCCACCTGGGTTCCTTCCTTCTCTCTGCGCCCTGAGCTTCTGTTGCCCCTCGTTCCTTCTCTGTCCCTTTCCCATAAACTCCATCCTGGCCATGGCTTATCCCAATGGTCTGTGGCTCATTCTTAAACTATCCAGATCTACAAGAGCAAAGACTTGGCATAGAGAGAAATTCCGACAACACGTTGGCCTCCTCAGGTTCCTCCCCTCTTTGTGGTGAAGGGGTTAAACTGTCATCCTGCTCCAGGCGTCGGCCCGCACCTGCTGTCTGTCCCTAACCACGTGGTTCAGTCTCACCAGAGTGGGGCTGAACTTTATCAGCCCTTCATAACTGGGAATGGGATGGGTGGCTGGAGAGAAAATTACAGTTTAAAGAAGAGGCCTTCAAGTGAAAAATGCAAAAACTCTACGTAAGCCATCTCTCCTTTCCCATATAAACTAGAGAAAATAGCACTGGATATAGGAAGGAAAACCAGCACTTAGCTATATTAGAGAGCCTAATTACTCGGATTTGGAAAAGCTTAATAAACCAAACAAAGTCTATAAAACCTATTCACGGAGAATATAGTAGAAGAAAAGGACAGAGTCTATTGATAAGGTCTGAAATCTGTCTGAAACAAGAACAAAACCATGTCATCAACTTCCCGGCTTCTCTGAAGTGACATAAAAAAATCTCAAAAGGAGTGAAGATGTTATTACAGAGAAGAACCTTCCATGTGAAACTCGAACTAGAGGGAAAGTGTTCCCCTGAATAGAGTGACCACCGACCGGTTATAGATGAGTCTGGACTTTACCTAGTTTGCATTTTCAGTATCAGCACAATTCTTCCATTCTCAGTCGTTTCAGTTTGAATAACAAATGACATGGTCAGGGTCAATATAACCCTCCCTTGTCATGAGACTACAATACATCCCCACGTCCTGGATAAGCTTTAGTTTCTAAGGCTGCAGGTTTGGCCTCCGATGCAGATAAAGATGGGACCTTCTGAGACCTAACAGAACAATCCAGCTCCAGCGAGGTCAGTAGATTGTTCTCCATCACATGAGTCTATCCGAAGCCCAAGATTGATTTTTGAATTTCCCCCATGGAGCACTAAAGTTATCTTTCCTAAGCAACCCTTGAGCCTGGATAGGCATAAATCCAGGTTCAGAATGCTTTGTGCCAGCAGTGACAAGGTCACGGTTGAGCAAGTATATCTTAAATTTGGACTTATTTCTGACAGTCAAGCTCTGGAAAAGCAGAACATTTTCATTTGAGAACAATGGAGCTTGAGTTAAGTTGGAAACAGTAGGATTATTTCCTCTTTTACTCATTTGCTTGTTCATGGAACAAATATTTGTGAAATCATACTAAAAATGTAATTCGCTGTTCCTCAGGTATAACAGTGTCAGCAAAAAAGTTTATGATCTTATAATGACCTCAATTCCTCACAAAAACACTAAAGTGTTTGGCTGAAGGAGAAAGAAGAAAGCTGCAATTCTAGGGTGAATCAGTTCCGGGCAGTCAGCAGGACACAGTTTTTTCTCATCCCTCACATTTTTGAGGTCTGGCTTATACACATTCTATGTAAACAGACAAGGACAGGCAAAAAAATTGTTACTGGAAACTACACAAATAATTTTCATGACATAGCAAAGAAGGTAAGAGTATCGCTAGCTTGAAGATTAAAAATAAAAAGCAAGAAGTCACTTCCACTTCTATTTTTCATGATGCAAATATTACCTCAATTTTTTCACTGATGAGATAGAATCAACCTGCCTACCAGAGAACATTTTATTGGAAACTGCTTTGAATATGCACTTGGGAATGGTTGCTCTGTGGACGGAGTAAGCAAGACCTACACTCCCAGAAGCACGCGGAAACCTGAAACTCCTTCCCTGAGAACCTCTTCCTAATTGTGCTCATTATCCACTGCGTGTTTGACTTCACACACATCAGCACATTCACTGTACAGCCCCCTTTGTAAACACACAAACTCCATTCTGCAAACTTTCAACTCAGGTTTTTATTTGTGCATCAAACACATCAAAGAACAAAAGATCTGGGGGAAAATTATGCACCACCACATAACTCCTTTTGTCAGAACATAGAGCCTGAAGAAGTATCCTTAGAGCTCTTATGCAAAGCTTTGCTCCTGAAATGAATTATACCTTCCAATCCCTCTTCATCTTCTATTGTTACCTACTCTACTTTGCGGTTTTGCTTATTTGTTCTTTTCTAAATTCTGATAGCAAAGAAAAAGTCAAGTGGAGATAAAAATATGTCTTTACATTGTAAAAAAACTACCATGACATAATATAAACAAAAATATAGAATAAAAACAATATTTCATTATTACTTCTCTATTATGTGACTCCTCTGTAGACATAAATAAAATTTCCTAAAGTGTCTTCAATCTACCCACACACAAGGGAAGGTCCAAATTTGGCTAGAAAACAAAGTAATACAAGAAAACATAAGCTCAAAGCAATCAGAACGGCAGAAAGAGCTAATGAGAAAATTGATCTGTTTGCATGGTAGAGAAAGTGGAAATAATTTCTTTCACATTATACAAATCAAGCCTTCATAATTAGATTTGACACAAATACAGGTATAACATCATTGCATGGGACATTAGGTTGTACTACAAAGTAATTTAAGTTGAAAAGGTAACTTCTGTTAATAAATTCACCAACCTAATAAGGGCAGGAACATACTCATGATAAAAAAGAAAGAAGTCAGTAACACCTTTCTAATTTAAATATTCCTTGCAGCTTGGGAAGACAGAATGAAGAGTAAAATATCAAAATCTAATTGTATTGTTCAGATTGAATAAAATGTGTATAGCAAATAAGCAAAACACAGATTAAAAATTATACAACATTTTTCTCCAATTTACTCCAAATTAGTTTAGTGATATTGTATATACATGAGCTAACTATTGACAGTGAAATGGAAAGAGACTAGTAACTTTCTGACAATCGTAGAATTGAATTATTTGTATATTCATTACTCTGCAGTCTTACTCACCATTTACAAAATACAAGAAAAATTCAAAGGACTATATGTTTGGGAAAATAAGGAGGACTTTGAGAAGGGTGTATACTGAAGTCTTAAATGTGAACCTAAGAGAAAAAAAATTATTTTCTATTTATTTGAAAAGATAAAATGTGGTTTTGGTTTGATTTACATTATGGCAATTAAAAGTTAAGCTTATTTCGTGGCCTCTTAGATGTTTTTCTGCATGTGTCAGCTAGTTCTTAATTCATTGCCTCTCAGATCCAAGTTCAGCCTTAAGTACAATTGAGATGATGGGATGGACTGTGTAAGCAGGCATTTCTCCTCCTCAGGGAATATGATGTTGAATTTCAGGTTTGTCAGCGGTGGGTACTAGAGGGCATTGTGAGAAGAACGGGGTTCTTACCCTCCTGGATCCAAATGCTGTTTGCTCTGCCTCGTTCCTGTGGAAGCACATCAGCAATCTGCGTGTCGGTGGCGGTGGCAGTGGTGGGGTGGCCTTTCTCCAGCTGCAAATCCCTCCGTAACTTTGCATCCATGGCTGTCTTCCTGAGTGCACCTTGCCATGGCCCTCCTTATGAAGACGCTATGTGACCTGGGACTCTTAGCCACAGTGTCTAGACTCCACCTGTGTCCTCACAGCCACAGCTTGACCGTGCTCTGGGAGTGGTTCCCTGGGCTTTCTCAGTACAGAACTCCAAGACTCCTACACAGGGAGTGGATGCTGGCTTCCCTCTGTGTGGCCACACACCACCCTCGCCTTTCCTGTGCTCTGGAAGGCAATTTCCTGCTTTCCCAGTTCCTGGGTCAGATCTAGCTTGGGCAGCCCAGCAATTTTTTTTCTAATTCTTTGAGCTACAACTATATCTTCTTTAATAAGGCCTTGGGGAGGGGCTTCCATTCCCAAGTTGTCCTTCCTTAGTGACTTTCTCTCTACCCTAGAGTATCCTTCATAATATTTGTATATTTTTAGAGGAACCTCGTGTGTCAGGGGTGCCACTCTTGATGGTTCACTGGAATGACTCACGACACTCAGCACACAGTGGTTCTCATGGCCGTAATCCATCACAAGGTGAAGGGCGGCGCATCAAACCTGGCTCAGTAGCAGGAGTCCTCCCTCAGCTGAGTCACACCGAACTCGCCTAATTCCTTCAGCATCAAACAGTGACAACACACGTGAAGGACTGTCTGTCAGGGTCGGGATTGGGGACTCCGCCTCCTACATATTAACATCCCAGCCTCCCGGAGGACAGCAGGCATTCAGCATTAAACATACGATTTACATGGAGACTTTCAGCACAGTGAGCCACACTTATCAGGAAATGCAGAAATCCTTCTAAAATCCAAATTCCCGAGCCAGCCAAGGTCCAGGCTTAAAGCAGGTTTTTCTAAAAATAGCAATCTCAAGTCTTTTACTTTAATTCTTTTCTGCACACCTAGCGTCATTCTCTATATTAAACTTCCAAAGTTGAAATTACTGGTTTTTCTCTTAACTGGACTTACACCAATGGGGTATATATATTTTATATTATAATTCCAAGAAGTAACTACTATACTTGGTTACGTCTTGGGGTATATTATACTTTTTAAATGTTACACAAATTTCCAATCTTTTCAGAAAATATTTAGAAATGATTTCTGAATACTATTAATAAGTATTATCAGCAGTTGGTCTTATGACACTAAACAGCAATTCAATTCAGACAATTTAGGAAAAGAAATCTGGACAGCTGGTAGCTAGGTTTATGTCTGTACCCAAAAGTCATTTTAGACTAAAGTGAGTAAAAAAAGGAACAAGCGTGAAGACTGTAAAACATGTTCTTGTTTTTATGTGAAAAACTTTTCTTTCAACTATTTTGTTGTATTTTGAATATTCAGATTGTTTTAAAATATTCATTAAGAAAAAGGATTGGCTACTTTAAAATTCTATGAGTTTAAACGTGGGAAATGGGAAAATGCTAAAACTGGCGACAGCAGAGGCAAAATATATTTCACACGTGTCCTACAAAGCAGGTGGAGAATTGAAAAGGCAAAGCGATCATGTGGGAAATTCATTCTGGGTCCTTTCCGATAAGGCAAAACTGCCACCAAGCCAGGGTTAGACCCAGGCACCTGTGCAAGCCTTTGAGGCTTATTTATTTGGTTCTAGCAAAAGCTACAAAGCGAAACTGAGTTGAAGGGGCCATTTTTTGTCTGTGGATTTCAGATTCCTTGAATTCTTGGAAGGCAGAACAGAAGAATCCCTGACTAAAGGCTTTCTGGTAAGTACCTATGAAAAGTTATGATTCCTACAAATAACGGGATGAAGAGAGGCTGGCATAAGCCTCTCTGGTGTTGCAGAGCAGATAAAAAGCAGAGGCCATGTGTCATCAAAACTCCCCTGAGAAAGTAGGTTCTGTTTGGATATTACTGACAAAGAATCAAATCATATCAGAGGGTAAATATTCTATACTCAAAAGCCAGTCAGCCCTCTAGTTTTACAGAGAGGAAAAAGACAGGAGGGGTTAAGTTATATGGCAAAGCAGCACAGCTAGTTAGGAGCACTCGGTAGTCACGAGCAAGAGAGCAGAAACAGAGTTGCTCTGAGATACACAAGTTCAGTGCCCTTTTTATAGAGCACTTGTCACATCGGAGAGAAAACACAGAATAAGAGATGTGTGGCTCCTAACACAGGAAAGCTGAATAAGAATTCGGTGGTAAAACTCAACATACGGCAAGCAGGTGGGAGGGGGAGGAGAGGGGAGTAACTCACACCTAACCTAACCGGGACAGTCACACTGTGGGGGGGGGGGTCGCACTTAAATAATTTTGATTCACATGTTACAAAAGCAATTCATGCAACAAAAAAATTTTTACCTGCATAATATTCTGAAATTAAAAAAAAGAATGTCATGTGGTAGGGTTATGATAAAATCATTGTGTACTTGAAATATCAGAGAAGGGATTTTAGAATTTCTACGTTTTCTTAACTTGCTATATAATTAACAACAGTTTTTAAAGGTTATTTTAATTATTACTCTTCCTGATGATTTATCGAATATATCTTCTTTAACTAAATAGCATGATGAGCTTGAGAGGGTTTTTTTTTTAAATAATTTTATTAAATCATAATTGTGTACATTGGTGCAATCATAGGGCAGAATGTGCTTCATATACAATCAGAAATATTTTGATCATACTGTTACAGATAGCCTTCATGGCATTTTCTTGATCACTATATA
>CAUYON010084449.1:0-35192 GCA_963573935.1 Arctocebus calabarensis | reverse complement strand
TCTCCTACCCGCGGTGGACCTTGTCCCTTGCCGTCCGCACGTCCCTCTTCTCTCACCCGCGGTGGACCTTGTCCCTTGCCGTCCGCACGTCTCTCTTCTCTCACCCGCGGTGGACCTTGTCCCTTGCCGTCTGCACGTCTCTCTTCTACCCGCGGTGGACCTTGTCCCTTGCCGTCCGCACGTCTCTCTTCTCCTACCCGCGGTGGACCTTGTCCCTTGCCGTCCGCACGTCCCTCTTCTCCTACCCGCGGTGGACCTTGTCCCTTGCCGTCCGCACATCTCTCTTCTGCTACCCGTGTCTTCTTTTCTGCTGGGCTGGATTCTCCTCTGGCTCTGACGCTGTTTTGCCTTCTACGTTTCTAATCCATTCTGGTATCAGTTGCTTTCTTCCTGAAGTCACAACATAACGTAAGACTAGAAAGAAAGAAGTCTTGAGTAGTTTTTGTGCTCTGACTTTACATGAAAATATAAACGAATTTGCTTTTACTTCTGTAACTGTCTTATTTTGGGTCAGATGCCATTAAAACAAAGGATGAGGCATAAGGTCCACATTCTCAAAAGCCTATCCTGAATTGAATAAGGAAACAAATAATAGTTTGGAAGTTGGCAATTTGGTTATATTCAAGTTATTTTAATGAAATTCATTTTTGATTAAGGCAACATTTTCTATTATTAAATATTGCTTTAATGCAAAGGCATCAATATGTTCACAATATGAAAGGTATTGTATTCTTATGGTATACATTTGCAGATATAAAACCTCTCATAGGTTGTAACCAATTCTAAAATATCCTGTTTAACCCTATCTGATTAAATATGTACTGCCTGTTGCATGTCATTTACTGATAGGAATTTGCGACAAATTCACTGCAGACTTCAGTTAAGAATTCTCCTTTCATCATTAATGCTAATAGTCCTGCATTTCAATTGATTTTTCTACTGAAATTTCACTTGAAAGAAAATTAATTTTTAGTGACCTAATCCTACATTTTCTCTGGCTTTGTTTTTCCCTGTTTGCTTTTGCTGTCTAAAATGAAAGATAGCTATTGTGTTTACTTGATCACTAGGGAGGGTACAGATTCATCTCGCAAAAACTGTCCTCAGAGAGATTTGCTAAGGCAAATGCGGAGGCAGTAAGGCCTCACGACGGCTGCACGTGTGTCTGTAATTAATTCCCTCCTAAATCTGTATGAAGGGTGATCACCAAATGTGAACAGTGGTCGGCTCTCACGGAGCTATCATGCATGTTTTTTCTGTTCTTTATGCCTTTTGTTTTTATGGTGAACAAAGAAAAAGAAACAGCTAAAATATGGCTATTTTTTAAAAAGAGAGCAATGTGACCTAGATAAAGGAGAATAAAATAGCTAGTTGATTAGATCCTAAAGGACATGATTTGTCACAGACATGGTCCTCAAATATTTATTGAGGTTTGGTAATAGACTTACTAAATCTTCATTCCTTTTAAAACCCCTTAATCTAGATAATATTTATTACATTAAATATTTACTCATTTAGTCCACTTAAACTAAGGCAGGATTTCAGGGCTACTCAGTGAGCCCAGGTTTTATGAATGTTGCAAACAAGATATCTATTTTCATTTATTATAAATATAAAGAGTAAAAGGGCAGAAATTCTGCTTATTAAATGACTTTAGATATATATATATAAATATATCCTTAAATTGTTTTGTATATATATTATATATAAGACATTTATACACGTACATAAATAATCAGAATGATATTTAGAATAACTGAATATTATATAAGTGGGTTTGCAAGTTATGTGCTAGGTTATAATAATTGGATAACCAAGATACAATGGCACTTCTCTATGCTGTAACTCACATACCCCAACAATATTGTCCCATCTACATTAAATTGGTACTAAGTCTTGGACCTTTGTAGTTGGATAAATATTGTAAAGTGAAAATTAGAAAAACCAGTGAACTGGATTCATTCAGAACAGATTCAGAGGATACCCACAGCTCTTTGGAAATGGGTATTTATGGCTTGTTGAACATTTGTGGTGCAATGAAATCTGTAAATTGCAATTAACACAACAAAGCTGAAAAATGAAGAAAGTTGTGAGATTTGAGTATCTCTGCGGCTGTGTGTGTGGTGGGGGGATCTCTGGGATATTCTAATCCTAGCAACATATTTTCTTTCCATTCAGTTATAACTATCATTCAGAGAAGTGACAAATATATCTAGATGTCTCTTTCAGTTCTTGTTTTGAGAGAACTTAGCAAGGATGTAGTAATTTGCGGGGACTTGAAACGCAGGCACTGGAAGTTCTCCATGCATAAAGTAATCCCAAGTTATAAGATAAGTCACTTTATAATCTGTGTTGGTTCTTTCAGTCCAATGACTGGAAAATTACTAATTGCACGTAGCCCTCTGGAGGGCTGGACGAGTGTGCAGAGGGTGTCTCTGAAACTCTGCGAGAGGAAATCGCAGCCCCTCACTGGACGTCTTGTACTCTTCACACCGATGTGGTAATTGTGGCCATCTCATGGATATTTTTGTGATAGGAAAGATTTCTCAATGTTAGCGCTGGTGCTCTAATGTTTGACAATACAGAATCGCCATTTTGATACATTTTGGAAATTTTCAGATGCTGGTTGTAGGAAATCAAGTGTACTTTGTTTTCCCTTTGTTGATTTTGCCTTACATGAGTGCCAGTTGGAGGAGACAAACTCCCTTCCCTTGCACAGATACTGATGAAATAATGTCAAGGTCTCCCTTTTTCTCTCTTTGTATATATATATATCTATGTATGTGTGTGTGTTTCACATATAAATTATATATACAGCAGGATCTCCATAGCTGAACATCTCCCTATATTGACCACCTCCTTATGCTGACCTGAGTTTCACAGGCTGGAAATGCACCACATGTACTCAATGCAAGTGCCTTCTGTTGGCAACCTCTGTATGTTGACCAGTTTATTACAGCCCCATGGGTGGTCAGTTTACAGAGGTTCTACCGTATCTAATTTTACATATGGATATATAAATATAATTACCTACTCACTTTTAAAAAAGGAATAAAACTTTGCCTAAACATGTTGCAGTATCTTGGTTTTCTACATCTTCTGACACCCTGACTTCCATAATATTCCAGCCCTGCTGGAAGGTTATGGGAATGGAAAATACCAGTCACCCTGGGAAAGGTCCTCAATGTCTTGGTACCTCTCTGTGCATGGCTTGGAAGATTTTCACAGAGACTGTTGAACAGAAAATCTCTCAGACCAAACTAAGAAGCTCTAATTACAGAGACTATTAATTTATATGTATATTGCAAACAAAGAGGAAGGTGATGCAGTTAGGATAGTGTGACAGCAGAATGGCATAGCTTGATTAAGGTGAACCCTTTAGCCAATGGAAAGCTCATGCAGACAGTTAGAAATCTGGTGGTTCTGTCTTTATAGAACTTTGCATAGTATTGATATTTTATTTAATACCAAACAGCTCAAATTTCATGAATTTTCCTTCTTGTTTGTCCCTGTTACCTTGAGCATCCAAGTCACTGCGTGAAACCAGAGCTGTTTTAAGTTAACTACAATACCTACATGCTGCTTTTCACCACTGTCATTTGTTTTCTATAAGCAGAAACAGACCCCAGAGCCTCAAGGAATATTTCTGAAGGGCTCTTAATAGGGAATTAATATTATCAACTATTCATATCCCCAGTGAGCTGGGGAGGGTTACTTTTTTTTTTTCAAGTTTCAGTAAGATGCACTTCAGTGTTGACTCCAGATGTTCTAAAAGTGCATAATTTGAGAACCAGTGATTTAGTCTGAAGAAAATAATAATAAGACCACTAAATAACTATTTTAAGGCTTTAAGTGGACATTTTATGGAGAATGGCATCTAATGATACTTAATTTACTCTAGCTGCTATTTTTACCCTTTGAGGCCGGCTTGGTGACTAATTCTTGGAAGAGGAGAGGTTGGGAATATTTCTTTTTTAGATATTTGCTTTTTCGTTTTTAAAATTTCTGCTGTATTATGCTTACTTTAAAAGTTTTACAAAGTACATAAAAAGATTTCAAATCATTTTTGGAATGCCCGAGAAATGAGAAATCCAGTTTTCTGTCTTTAAGCTGCAATTTGAAGCCGACTAGAAAAACATGGCACCAATGCAGACGCCTTAACTGTTATTCCTTGCAGCGCCACTAAAACCGATACACAGAAGGTGGAGATTCTGTTGTTGTTTTGCTTGTGTCCTTTTTTCTTTCTAAAAAGTAATCGGGTAAGAGTTCCTTGCCACATGCTAAATCAAATACAAACTCCTTAACAAATTTATAAGACTTTATTTTCTTTTTCATATTGAAAACAATTTAATTGTGGCACACATCGCACACTTTAAAATTTATCATCTTGAGCATGTGCAAGCGCCGAGCTCAGTACTGTTTAGTGTACCCACATTGCTGTACAGTAGATCTCCAGAACATTTTGACTTTGCAAAAGTGAAACTCTGTTCTCAGGGAACCATAACTCCATTTATTTCCTTAAGCCCCTGACAACCACAAAAGTTTCTTGATCTCATTCTTGTCTCTTCTATTTGATTTCTCTAACCCACCTTGAAACCTGCTTTGTGGCTGTAAACAATGCCTTTTTTATTTCCCATTGTAGCC
This sequence comes from Arctocebus calabarensis, assembly GCA_963573935.1. Lineage (NCBI taxonomy): Eukaryota > Metazoa > Chordata > Mammalia > Primates > Lorisidae > Arctocebus > Arctocebus calabarensis. The sequence continues at coordinate 30,551 of CAUYON010084449.1, read as the reverse complement.
CCCGCCCCGCTTCGGGGCCTTCACTCACACCTGTCCGCCACTCCTTGAATGATCATCTTCTAACTCTTCTTTGAAACAGATAAAGACTTAAATTATTTCCTAGAATGGCAGCAACACACCTACCTTGTGCTTTTATATAGCACTGTATGTTTCCAAATATCAAATCAGTAGCTTTTTTTTTTTAATAGAATGTGAGCCCTTTTAAACCAGAAACACTCAGTCCTACTTACCCTTTTATTCCTAGCACTATAGCACACCCTAAATAGAAACTTAGTGACCAGATACATGGGTCAAGACTCAAAACACTAGATTTGAATCTAATTGTCCCTCATTGTGTGCCCTTGGATGAATAAAGATAATGCCAATAATGATAGCAATAACACTTGTGTTAATCACAGCGAGAATAGCAGTGGTAGTGGCAACCACTGACCTTGACAAGCAGCTACTCTTTAGAAGTCTTTGTAAAACCCTTACTTATGTTAATCCATCCAAACCTCATGATAACTTTTTCCTGTAGGTCCTATGAATATGTCCATTGTCAGATGAGACAGAGATTTTAAGTGTTTTGTCCAAGGTGACCAGTTCATAAGAAACGAAACCATTGCTTGAATCAGCAACTTTGCGTATGAAGTCAGGCATTGACACTTTCTTGCATGGTGTGTTGGGAGCCCATTTCCTTACATATAATGAGTGATTATGACCATTTCAAAGATGGGTGATGAGCCTTAAATGTTTTCATCTAGTCAGGCTGCTTAGCACAGTGCCTGGCAAGCAGTGGAACCTCTGCTGCCACAGTCTGCTCCGAGTGCCTTTCAAAGAGCTCATAGTGAGGCCGGTTTGCAATAAATACTAGCTCCTTTCTTCTGTCTCTCTTCTTCCTTAATTAGAACAAGTCAGCAGCAACTACTAGTGCAAAAATAAAAATTAGGTCAGGAATATCTTTTAATGGCTACCAAGAACATGAGTTATAATTATTACAAGCTTAGAAGAATTGTGTAAATTTCAGACGAACACTGCATCCTGTAACTGGCTGCTAATACCTTGCTGGGATGGTGATTAAGAAGGTGCACCATTTGAATAATACCTATAAATTGAAAGGCGTGTTCACATCACTCATGTCATTTTTATTTCATAGCTGATTTTAGGAGAAAAGATAGAAAATGACAATTCCCATTTTACAAAAAGCCCTCAGTGAGTTGCTGAGGATAAGACTAGTTGGGTCCAAATAAGAGTGAAAATCTTATTTTCAGATTACATGCTCTATGAAAATATAATTCATCTAACCAAGACCCTTTTGAGAACAGAAGGGAGAACTTAATCAATTTATGAAAACTGACATCAACTGACTGTGTCCGGGGACAGTCAGGAGAGGGAGCACCAGTACCTTTCACTCAGCTTCTTTCCTTCTCATCTATCTTTTCTTTTTTCATTCCTAATAAGCATCACATTGACCTAAAGTTTTCCACTCCTTTGATCTGTGGAGGATGAATTATTCCTCCCCCTTAGATTCCCAGGGTCCCATTTGTAATACTCATGTACACATGTGAAATCAAACATGTATCTAACTGAAAAAAATAAAGGAGAAATTGACCTTGTTGCCATGACTCTATAGAGAGTGTCATTATGTACAGAGGATGCCATATAAGGTTATATACATTTTAAGAAAGGAAAAAAACTGTATTAAACTTATAATCTAATCATGTTTGACTTCTGCAATTAAAAGAGACATTCAACATGACTTGTATTCACCTGTGTTATTGGTTTGTGTTGAGCATTACAATTTTAATATAGTTTTTTTTCTTTCCTAAAATGTGTGTGCATTTCGTTGGCATGCTTACTGTACAGCTGAGGGAATGTAATGTCCTGAGCGTGGGTGGCAAAGGCTGGCATACCTTGATGAGGGTTGCTTGAATTCTATGTTGATTGGATTCATTTAGTATTTTTTCCTTAGTGATAAGTCTTTGTTTATTGGAGTGAAAGGTAGTTTGGTGTTTTAGTAGAATTATAGATTATTTCTAGGTGGATACCAATGAAGACATCATTGTCATAACCTGCTCCGGTTTCACCTAACCTGAAGAACAGGTGCTGTCTATCTGGACTCTCTCTTCTCAGCAGAATCCTGCTGGAAGATGGAGGAACAGCATGCTGGTAAGAGTGACAGCTTTTCTAGGAGGATATGTGATCAACTAAGTCCTAATGAAAGGAGCAAGGGACCAATCCAACGTGATGGAGAGAATGGAGAGAGATGGTGGTCAGGTCAGGAAGAGCAACCGGAGGCAGAGTGATGGTGGACGGGTTCTGTGGATGCTGAGGGCTGGGGTCAGTCTGACAGGAACCAGTGAAGCCAGTCAGTCCCTAGGAATCAACGGAATATGATTCAAGACCTCAAAGAGACAGAATAATGTGCAGACAATTCAGAGGGTCCACTGGACTCATTTCTCCCAAGACCCAGGAATATCCTTAAAAGACTGTGCCAGGTCTTGTTCCAAGCCCTGCTGGTTGCCGTGTCTTTTTAACCCACTTATTAATCCTCCTACATGTCAGAGAACAGAAGGCTATTACAAAACCCACCCGCACTTTACATGTCACCGCCCTGAGGCCTGGAAGGTTCCAGGCCAGATGAACAGAATTGACCCTATAGGTTGCCCGTGCACTCTCAGCCTAGACCATCAGGCCTGGCTTCAGACGGTCTTGCAATTTGAATTAAGGTTTTTGGGTGTTCTTGTTCTTTCAAAATCTGTATTGAGATTTTTGAATGAAATAATTCCACACCTGAATTTTTTCCCATTATGCATGAGATAATTACTTTAAACTTGTTTTTTGTGGAAAAGCCAAAATTATGGTAAATATAACATGCTGTTTATTGACTCAGGAATTCAGTAAGATGTAAAGATGGTATTTTTTAAATGAAAATTAAAACTGATTTATTTGATAGCTTGGATATTTATGAATATAGAATGGTGTCAGTACATAAATGGGTAAATATTTATCACAGAAACCTTCAGTTTGGTCAGCATAACACACACACTTAGGTATTAAATAGTTGTGTGGAGTGCAGTGAAATAGACAAGCAAGTGCTCTTGAAATCAAAATCCAATCAGAATTCTTTTGACCTTTTAAGTCAATTTCTCCATCAGATGGTCTCTTGCGTTGCCAAGGCAACAGGAGGAATGGCTGCTTTTTGATGTCACTTCCCCTTGTTGCTTTTGCAAAGTGCTTTTGGGGAGACATGAGCACCGGTTGAATATGTCGGTGTAATAACCAGATAGGGGGATCATCAATGTATCTGCTCAATCCATCGCTGAACAATTGGTATTGGAATATAATTCATTGTCCTTTTTAATGTCCAAAATAAGAGGTTATTGCTGATCTGTTACCATTAAGGATGACATAATCATATGACCACAAAACCCAAGATTATTTGATTTAATACAATTTTTCAAACTGTTTGAATCATTTAAACGTGCACTTTGAAAAAAATTCAGATTAATCAAGTGATTCATTTGACAGATGTTCTATTTTACCGATTGGCTAATAAAATTCTTAAAAGAGGTTTTCATAAAGTCTTACATCTATACCTTGGTGACAAACATCAATAATTTAAGAAAACTCACAAGGGGAAAGTATGCAAACGTATGAATGATGTGTGCGTGTGCCTGTGCACGTGTGTGTGCATGTGGGTGTGCATGCATAGAAACAGAGGTTTTCTTAAGCATTTCAAAATAGTTGCAAATGGTATTTACAAAATAATTGAAAATGATGACTTCCTGCCATCTATTAAACTAAAATCAGTTTTTCAGAGTTAGAGTTTGCATTTTTATAGATTTCTGGTTTCTCACTATTCACATGTACACTTTCAACATTATCTGTTGATTGAAAATAATAAATAAATCAAGGCCACTTTGTTAACTGGCTGGGGAAACTCCGTAATGTTACTGGTTATCTCCCCTGAATTGCTATTTCTCCCAGTTGAAGCCTCTGGTGTAGTTACAACCTTCTTCTGCGCAAATCGCCCACTTGCCCTCTCACCCGGGTAGGTAACCTTCAGGAAATGTCTTCCTTCCCTCCGTGCATGCAGAGTTGACCTCACATCATCAGCTGGGTCACGCAGGCTCATGCCCACCTGTGACTGGGTTACTGCTGCCCGTCGGTAGGGACCGCCTCGCTGATCGTCTAGTTCCTTGTTCTGAACTGCGAGCCGTTTCCTGCATCTCATCAGAACTGGTATGGGCAAAGCTTGAACGTGTTAACCCACGTTGTTAGTCCAGAGTTACATCTGCTTATGATTTTTTCCTTTATAAAGTATCTTTGAAGGGATGTTTTTAATGAAAAACAGCTGGGGGCAGTGCCGGTGGCTCAAGGCACTGTCCCCATTTACCGGAGGTGGTGGGTTCAAACCCGGCCCCAGTCAAAAACTGCAAAAAAAAAAAAAAAAAAAGACTCTGCCTCAAAATAAAATAAGATAAAAAATGTTAAAGAAAAACAACTGGGAGTTAGGATACATGTTAATTTATAGCCTTTAATATGAGCTTATTAAATGAAACTCAGGACAAAAAATGCACCCAAGAATCCTAAGACTGTGAAGATTTGTGTGATGAGCATATCTAATTTCATTACAGCATGTTCAGATTCTCAAGACTTTGTATGTGGACAAATAATTAATTTTGCAGTGCGGCAGGGCTACTGTCCTTGTTTACTGCATGGAAAGGAAAGTGCAGGTCCCGGTTCTGAGGGTTAATTGTTGCTTTCACTGAAGACACGCCCTCTTTCCCACCCTTCTGTAGGACCGCCTCTGACCTGCCATGTGCATGTGAAAATTGATATTCACAGTTTATGGGCCATGAGGGATAATTAAAATGGTGACAAATCCCTGGAGGTGTTTAATACAGTTAAACAAGCATGCATGATTAATAAAGGATACAGATTTTGAAAACCAGTTTTTAGAATACAAAAGCTGTGGTAGGCTTGCCCAGACTAACATTTATTTCATCTTTACCATGATTTAGGCATTTGAGATTTATATGCATTTGTGTATCTATGGTTTTTATATGTATTTGCCATTTAACTTATTCATATTTAATTATGAATTAATTGATTTAAGTACGAATCTTTACAACCTTGTTCTTCAAAGTGCAAACCAATGGACCAGTGGCTTTGGCACATATCAGGGAGCTCGTTAAAACTGAAGGACTCAGGTGCAAACCTGAACCACACAGCCCAAGTCTAAGTTTTAAGAAGACCCCTCCTCCCAATGTTTTGTAGGCACATTGAAGCTTGAGTGCTGTTCCACATCTGTGTAACGCATATCAATGTTTCAAAATCAAATACTAACTCATAGCTTCATAGGGCTATGAGTTAGTATTTGGTTTTGAAATATTGCTCTCATTTTTAAGATGTGAGTGCCCCTAGAAATATCATTTAATATTTTTGTTTAAAACCATCTTGTCTCTAGATTCTGTTTACCAGATGGAGATTGTATTCAGTAATCACACAAACAAATTATTGCTAAAAAACATTAGATACATTGTCTTTAGTGATCCAAAAGCAAGACTTGATGAGACATGTGAATGTCCTGGGCTTGCACATCACCTCCTTCACTTCGTCGATCACGTCTGTATTTCCTGTGGACCCCTAGAGGACGGTGATGGAATTGGACATAAATAAAATGTGGGGACAAATGCACCTGCTGGACCTGATTTACACTGCTGCTTCTAATGCTCAAAGATATTTTATGTTTGGAGATGATGCTAATGGCTGAAACTTTGGGTCACCTTCAAACCTGCAGTAGATGGTAACTTTTCCTCCATGTGTATGTGTGTGTGTGCGTGTGCATGTACTCAAGGATATGTTGAATTAATGCAGAACAGCTCTTATTGTTTTGCCTGTCAACCAGTGTTCATCGCGGCTGCTGCGGCAGGTGGCGAAGATAAGTTGAGAACAAGTCCTGCCTCTGGGCCTTTATAATCCTAGAATGTAAAATAAATGGAACAAAAATCACTTTGGTATGAAAATGCAACAAAGGAGCTTCTGATTACTTGTGAATGGGGTAATCAAAAAGACATTTTTTTGGCTAACTGGGTTTTGACATGACCTGGAGAGATATTTACCGCTCCAATGAGTAGAAAAAAACAAGAACATTTGAACTGGAAGAAATGGGATGAACAATGACAAGAACGCCAAAAATTACAAGGGCAGGAAGAGGAAATAGTTTCACTGGAGGAAGTTGTAGAGCCTGGCAAGGTAGGGGTGGTGGGTGAAGACTGTTGGAAGCTGGATCCCGCAGGCAGGTTCAAAAGCTAAACAAAAAGCTTTCAATTTCATGGAGAGGATAAACAGCCACAGGTGAGACTTTGTGGAGGTTCAAGGACCTAACTGAGCCCAGAGCAAAGCAATCTGGAAACAGGAACAAAATGTTTCTGTAGCTTAAAGGAGTTCTTTGGGTTTGAAATATAGTTGGAAAGTTTTGCCTCTTGACTGTTGACTGCTAATAACCTGGTGAAATCTCTGTAGCCTTGCTGCTTTCACAGTAACTAGATCTCTTGTCTTTATTACAGAGCCACATAACACATTAACTCTGTGTCTTTAGAGTTTATCTCAGTTTATCAACAGTTGTAGAGCTGAGGTTTGAAATTTTATTAAATGATGATTGAAGGAGACATGTTACACTGTGTATGAACTGCCCTGAAGACTTTATCCAATATCTTAGTGAAAAACATTTCAGAAAAACATTTAATTAATTTAAAAAATTGGAGAGAGTGATATCTGTAATTACCACCTCCACGATATTCACAACTTCTCTTTTTTCTAACAGCATAGGCAGGTATATAAAGGCCATGTTCATGTTACTGTTGGCAGATGAAAATATTCAAGTAAATTTGGAAGACAAGCATAAACTTAACTGGGAAACCATGTAGTCTTAGAAGGGAATGGCATTGACAGTCATTGTCTCACCTTTGATCAGGTAGAAATCCTATCTACCCCCTGTCTAGTTTTTACTCAAGTTTTCTTTAAACTCATTTACTAACAATTTGATTCACTCTTTCAAGACAGCTTTTGGGAAGTTCATTTTGCTCAGTTCAACTAGAAATCAGAAAAACCCTGAACACCTAGGGAGGTACATGTGATTCGCCTTCACCCTGCCCTCACAGCCAGAGCACCTTTGTTCCTTCCACTTAGATCTTTGACCATAATTGTCACGCTTCTCTCTTTAGAACATTTTTCAAGCTAAACATGCGCAAGTTTTACAAATGTTTGATATATTACATGATATATATGTGCATACATATGTACAGTATAGGCACCCCCCCCCAATTTCTAGGTAGCCTAGTAACCTTTTCTTTGGGTTTTGAATTTAATAGACCAATCAAATCAAGTCATTTGAGAGATTTGTCAAATTGAGCTTAAAAAAATCACTGTCATCTAATTAATTTCACCTTTATTGCATAAATAAAAATATAAACTTCACTTAAAAGTGGCAAGAAATTAATCTCATTAAAAGGCAGTTTCTGAGACAATTGTAGCATACACAGCAAACCAATATACGACATAGTCCTTAGTTTTCTCATTTTTGTCGATGGATCAGAGAAAATCTCTTTATTTGAAACTGTCCCAGTGTTTTGGAAACACCTTTCTATATGGCCCCTATTTTGTCAATACCAAAATCAAACACAACTGGACAAGGTGCAGACTTGTGCTATGTGCCAGTCGTGACGTTCCGTTTGCTCATCTAGGGTCAGACGAAGCTCTCAGCCTTGCTGACACACGTCTTCATTCGTACATCAACATTTTTAGTCTGAAGGCAACCCTTTATGTGTTTCTTTGTTCAACATTATCTTTTTGGTTTTGTTTCAGTATTGCATTCTGCTAAAAACTTTAAAAATAATGATAATACATATCTATAAACTGTACTTTCAATGTCTTCAGCTTGTCAAAATAAACTGAACAAAAAAGTTACATAAATCTCCTTGCAGAAAGTACTCTGTATATCAATAGTAAATCAATTTTCTTGCCTTGATATAAAAAGGGTGAACAGCCTCTTACAGAATGTAATATATATATACTTATGAATTTCTGTGTTGCATTACTCCTCATGATTTAGCATTTCAGACATAACTAGGTAGCATCTTGGTAGAACTTCAATTTGTACATGAACTGTACCCCTCAGGGTATATATTACATGCACATGTACACAATAGAAACGTCTGGTAACGTTAATTAGGTCTATATTAGGGAAGAAATTATTTTAGTCCAGTACATTTTGTATATATGTGTCAAGTTGACCTAACTTTGTATTTGATAAATTTTTGAAGGAAAATCATCAAGCCACTTAGTTCTTTATGATCAATCCAAAAACCAGTTGTTTGACTTCACACAGCTATAGCTGTTTCACCTAAATAATATTCTCTCACTCATCACAAAGGACAGATATGCTCCGAAATCACTTTTCCATCATCTTTAACCAGTAAAGGAGGTTCCTTGGGCCTGCACATGCAACTTCTCTTCCCCTCTTCGTTGGGCAAAGCAATCTGAACCTTATTAGAAGGTGCTCTGCCGTTTGGGAGTGAGTCTCCACTGCAGAAGGGGCCAGCCTGCTCCCCAGCTGAGACCTCGGCCTACAGAGTGGATGATTTTATAGCAAAGTAGTTCCCTGCTAAGTATACTTTGCACTAAGGGGAATTAAATTGTTATTTTAGTATGTTTAATGTCACATTCATAGTTTGAGAGATTAATAATTTTTAGTCAATCTTGTCACTCAGTCAGAGGGTTTCAAAATGAAGGTGGCCTCGTGCCCAGCTTCCACCTATGCTCTCCAGGATGGAGTCTTTAACCTGGGTCTTCTATGTTGTATTATTTATTTGTGAAGGAAAGTTAGGGTGTATTTTACTTTATAAAACACATTCACCTTTCTATATAAAATATTTTTCCTTTAAGAACTTTAAATAACTTTTGATATTCTATTTTATGATATTTTAGTGTAAAGAATTAGTATAGTAACATTTAAGAAAATATCATTCAGGGTCTGCTACTTTTCAAAAAATTGTGACTATAGAGTAATTATGATTTCATTGGAAAACTAATATCTACTTTAAAATATTGCAACCTGTTGTTAGATCACTATGTATAAATTTGTTCTGTTTGTTGCTTTTCATTATTTCTTTTTCTTTTCATGTTGTTGAAATCTAATATCCGTTTTGGAGGCTCGAAATTTGCCCCAACTAGCATTTATTCTCCCCCCCCCTTTTCCTGTCCCAAACTTTCCTTTTCCATAAGTATAACATTTCATATTATTCACTTTCATAGCAAAACACATCCACGTATTAAAAAAAATGTTAACACACAATAACTAAGAAAACGCCATGAAAATATTTCAAATTGTATATAAAATGAACACATTGTACCCCATTATTGCATTAATGTACACAGCTATGATTTAATTAAAAAAAAGTTAAATGGATCATAATTTATGAGGATTTAAAAATTGTAATTCAATTCAATTTAGTATCGGTGGTTGAATATTTTCTTATATTCCCTCTTGAGAAGTCCAATTCCCATCCATGGTTACTTTATGCATGGTAGACCTCCTCATTAGGCGGCTTGAACACCTGTTGTGTTTCTAGGCTACATGATGCTTTCCTGGTTGTACGCTGATTCCCCAGCTGCAGGTGGAGTGCTGGGTCTCCAGTCTCCAGGCCCACAGGCTCAAACATGGCAGCCTGTGGCCAGACAGCAGTAGACTGGACCAGTGAGCCTGAGGAAATGCATTCTAAAACATTCTATCTAATTTTAATAAATTTAAATATAAAGAAAGATGCAGTATAAAATCATTTCATGTTAAGTATGCCTATTGATTTGCTAAGACTACAATTACCTTATACTTTAGAAGTTTGCATCTGATTAAGACAGTCTGGAAATGTAAAATACAGTACAAGATTTGATGATAAAAAAGAGTAAGTAAAATATTCCAGGAATAATTTTTATATTGACTGTGCTATGATGTTAAAGTTTTGTTAAATTAAATGTAATTTCATAGGTTTCATTTTCAAAAATTTCTTTAACGTAGCTACTGAAATGATAATTGTCTATTTGGTTTGCATTATGTTTCTTGAAAAAATATATATATATATCTTAGATTAATATGAAGGTACAAATGATTAAGTTCGATTGCTTGCGTGTGCTAGTAAAGTGAAGTTGTGGTTGCTGTGTGCCGTGGCCCCTCCTGCTGTGCACATTGGGCGTGTTTCATTTCTATTACACACTGTGGCTCTAGCAGATCCCATGGAGGGAGATGGTTGTAGTTCTGTTCATCAAGGGGAAAGGGCAGTCAATTCTCACTTAAAGTTTTCTCTATTTCCTTTATGTTTTACTAAATCAGCTTAAAATGCACACTTTTCAAAGTCTGTATTTTACAAAGTTAGAAAGGTTTTCTAGAGACTTAGTATGTGACATACATACATACATATATATATAATTATATATTATATATATATGTTCACACGCACACATCATAGATTTTATATCCTGACTCATTCCCCAAATTGATTTTAGCTCATCACTCATTTTTCAAAGAACATCCTTTAGGAATAGCGTTCTGTGGGTCACGCCTTGAGAGGCGTAGTGCGGTTATGTGATTGTTTTGATCACCTTTCGTCACCGGCATAGAACTCCACATTCTTACGCTGTCACTCTTCATGTGCTCTGAGCTGAGGCCTGTTCCCCAGGGCTAAATGGCCTTTTCCAATGGCGAGACTTTAAAGTCCTCAGCTCCCTTCTTTTATTCTCTCCTCGTTTTCAGACTTATCCTTTGTGGCCAAAGGACAAATAATGTAATTAAATCAAATGATGTATGTTGAATCCCTACCCAGGTGTCTAGTACATATATTTTCACATGCTAAATATTTCTAATTATTATCATCACTTTCAATTAAATATTCAAGACATGAAGTTAAATATCAGAGGGTATTAGAGCTCTGATTCAGAATTTATTCTTGACTAATGAGTATTAATTAATTGTCAGATCAGGTAACAGATTTTATTGAGAGTTTACATTGTTCAAGGAATTGTGCTTTAGACGCTGGAGATTCCTCAGTAACAGGCACACATGGAACTTAATAATCAGACCCCACAGCGGATAATCGTAGCAGTGAATAAATACCGTGCATGTAGTGAAATTAGTCAGTATAAAGGTTTGTGTACTTTTCTTTATTTTCTCTTTGCGCCTTACATTGAACAAGGTAAGTTATATGGAACTGGAAAGCAATATTTTGCATGTAATGAATGCAAAATATTCATTCATAATGAATGTAAAAATGAATTTTCTATTTTATAATCTATAAACTACAAAGGAAGTAGTTTTATAAACTTCAAATTAATTTAAAAAACTGTCTCCTGAGAAAGCAGATTGACCATTACTTTATAGGGTTTTTTTCCCGCTTTTCATTTTCTTGTAGCTTTTATTCTTTTCAGGGTGATTTAACTATAACATCTCATTTGATCCCTGAAGAGAAGTGGAGAAATTGAGGATGTGTTTCCCTGGGTCAAGGAAGAATGGTTAGATTACTATACTTGAGATTCAAATTTGTTAGTTTATTAGAATAAGAAAACCTTAATATGGAAGTTTCATGGGCTATTTCAGTTAACTACTTCACATACGATGTTCCTCATTGGTAATCAGAATATAAAAAGTGCTTGGTGAGACATAAAATTATCCTATATACTGCTGATTGCATATAGGAAACAAATCAGAGATAATTAAGTTCAGAATGGAATGTTTTACCTTAAGTTTGTTTGTGTGTATGTTTTTCTATTTGTTTGTTTTTTACAATATCAGTAAGGAGTCATATACACATTTTAACTGTGAGTTATTGGATGAAAAACCAGGCTAAAACTCATGAGTTATTTTCTAGAAGAAGTAACTATTAAATGGAAGAATTTCATTATCTATATTTGAGAAAAGTGTGAAAGACCTAGGGAGTGGGCATTAAGAGTGTGGTCAGGGTGTCGCCTGTGGCTCATTGAGTAGGGCGCTGGCCCCATATACCAAAGGTGGCAGGTTCAAACCTGTCCTTGGCCGAACTGCAAAAACAGAAAAATAGCGGGTGTTGTGGCAGGCGCCTGTAGTCCAGCTACTCTGGGGGCTGAGGCAAGAGAATCGCCTAAGCCCAGGAGCTGGAGGTTGCTGTGAGCTGTGTGATGCCACGGCAGGCACTCCACCGAGGGTGATAAAATGAGACTCTGTCTCTACAAACAAACAAACAAAAAGAGTGCGGTCAGATAATTTTCCACCAGTTCCTAAGACTACGTTTCAAATTCTAGTTTTACACCAGAGTTTGGACATTGTGCAAAAGTCTGAGTTGCTGACCTCAGAATGCTCAGAATATAATGGGGAAGTGTCTAGAGAAAGATCAAACAAATATGCATATAATTAACAAAAACCAAAGGATGCAAGTTTGCTTTCTAACTATCTAACTACGGGAAGAAATCCCTTCCTTTCAGCTGAGTGAGACCCTCTCTGGTGGGAAATTTGAGCTTCACAAAATAAGCAGCATTTGCAGTTAACTGTGCAAGGGGCAGACTTTTGCACATAGAGCTGGAGAGGGCAACCTGCAAACAGAAAAGACAGAAGGAATGCCAGAGAGGAAATCTAAATCATGATTAGGGTATAGGAAATCATTCTTTTATGATAGTGTAAGGCAAGGATAAGGAAACAGGGCTCAAGATGGAAATTAAAGTTATTTTATCAAGGTTGTGACTATCATAATAACTGTTTTATTCAGTAGAAAATGAAAAAAATAATGAATGAATGTCAGTAGAATGGATTAGAGTGTATTGAATTTGGAGATACATTGGTTGAGATGGGGCAAGTTTTGTGAGGCTAAATTCAGCTGTCTCTGAGATCAGTGTCCTGATAAGCTTAAATCAGTACAGGAAAATACTCTGCAAAAAATTTTTCCACTAAGAACTTTTAAAAACATTTATAGGTTTGTCAAGATTTTTAAATTTAATCAGTTGGCTCAAAATATGTTTGAATTTGGAAAGGTTAAAGGGAGATTCCTTCACATTTTAGTAAGAATCAGTTCAGCCTACTTTTCATGTGAGTTTACTGTAATTCATCAGAATGATATAATAATTTTAGAATTGTATGTAATTAGCAAAAGACACTAATATAGAAACTGGGCACAATTGCTAAAATAGCAGAAATAAACTCTTATAAAAAACATTTTATCTAATAGGAGGTTTCAACACATCTTTCTCTATTACTGATAGGTCTAGGAAATGAAAAATATGCAAAGATAAATATTTGAGCAACACAATTCTTACATACTGGAATCCTGCACATAGTATTAAAAATTAAACTATATGCTATTCATTTGTTTTTTAAATCATCTTCTAAGCCATAATATAAAGCAAGTTTTAACAAATTTCAAATAAATTTTAAAGAATTAGTATACAATGCTACAGAGATGCAGTGGGGCTCAGTGATTTAGTGTCTAGATGTTTCAGGCCCATTGCATGACTTCAAATTCCAAATTCAATAAATTGATGTATGGAAAATACCTGGAAAAGTATCTTAAAAATAGTAAGATTATCGGGCAGCTCCTGTGGACCAAAGGAGTAGGGCGCCGGCTCCATATGCTGGAGGTGGCAGGTTCAAACCCATACCCGGCCAAAAAAAAAAAAATGCAAAAAATAAAGTAATATTATCTATGAATTTGCTGTTATTGAAACAGTAGTAGTTTTGTGTAGTCCAGGACTAGTGGGTAAGGAAATGATTTTTTCAGAGCATTAGGTATTGTAATGCAAACCTGCCCAGGTGGGTTTGGAGAAAGACGCATAACACGGGTAGGGAGAGCAAGGGTTTGAATAAGATAAAGGAAAAGGGAGCCTAGAATTGGTGAGAAGGGATGAGGGAGAGGTGGAATGAGGGTATCATCAAGATCAAACAGAAGCACACAATCCCTCTGTTTACTCTTGAGTGTGTCGCATAACAGCACTGACTCTCAGATGCTGGAGAAGCCATGTTTTTGGCCCTGGGTCTGTCCCTGGCAGCTCTGAAAATGTTTTAGCAAGTCCTAGTTGACAGCACTTTGTGGTTGCTAGCTTAGGCATCTGCTGTCCCCTCCTTAGCGGTTCGCATGGACGGCAGAGGCTGCGAGTCCCTGGCTCACCTTGCAGCTTCCGATGTCCATATGGGACCCTGACCCAGTACCCGTGATGGACCCGGGGGTCTCCCCAGCACCGAACTTAGCCTGGTGGAGACTTTCCCAGACAATCTTAATTTCACTGTTAATTTTCTCTAAAGACCAAACACGATGCCTTTGGGTTTGGATTTTGGTGTGTATATAGTCCACAGATTCAGCTAATGAGTAGCCACAGTAGTCTTTTAGCTACTTTTTATTAAAAAAGAAACTTTTTCCATCTCAGAAGGATAACCAAGGATCTGCCTGAAGGATGGAATTTAATCTTTATGCAATCTGATTATCATGAAATGTACAAATGTTTGTTGCAAAGGCCCATTTTATCTCTCCTTCTTCATTAAAGTATAATAGACAGGTAAAAATTATATGTATTTATCATACAGACTATGATGTTTAGACACATGTATTATTCATTGTGAAATGATTAAGTCAGGCTGCTTAACTTATCCCTCACCTATCACACACATCTTTTATTGTGGTAAGAATATTTATGATGCACTCTCTTAGCAAATTTGAAGTATACAATATATTATTATTAACCGGCATCACCATGTTAGACAGTACATCTCCAGAACTCACTTATCCCGTCTGTCCTGAAATATGTCCTTCCTTTCTGGGTCTGCCTCTTCCCCCTGTTGGTTGTTTCCTTTGTTTCACAGGGGCTTATTTGTTTGGTGAAATTCCATTTATTTATTTTTTGCTTAGCAATGATTTGGGATCATAAAAAAAATCACTGACCAGACCAATGTCAAGAAGCTTTCTATATTTTCTTCCAGTAGTTTTACAGTTTTAGGTATTATGTCTATGTCTTTAATCCATTTAGAGTTGAGTTTTGTATATGAAGTGAGATGAGGACCCAGTTTCCTTCTCCTTCTTGATGGTAGCCAGTTTCCCCCACGTGTATTGACGAGGCTCCTTTCCCCATCAGTTTGATCTTGGAACAGAACAGAGAGGCCAGAGATAAATGTGAGCACTCCCAGTCTGCTAACAGGCCCATTGTAAGGCGCTATCAAGCTAAACATTCTTTTCCCATCCAGAAGAAGTGTTTAATGTTAGTGCATCCCCAGTAAAGATGTAGAAAATAACCGTGTTAGAATACAGATGTATCTTGATGGTAAGATTCCTATTTAATGCAAATGTTACATAATCATGCTAATGTACAGTTGTGAAAGAATTAAAGAATGATTGATCTCAAAAAAGCCTCTGCTAAAACAAAATGCTAAACAGTGAAAAATCATGTGGAACGATGGAATCTTTTCTTCAATATCTTGAAAAGAAACCTAATTGTTTTTCCTATGGATACAGATTTAGTTATCAATATTTATTAAGCATCTTTGGGTACTCCCTGGAACTATGTTATTATTCTGCCTTGCTGGCAGTAAAAATATAATAAATGAATGAGTGAATGAATAAATAAATAAATAAATAACTACTGAGACTATGTGCAAGAAGAGGAATTCCATGATTTGAGTCTCTTAAGAAAAATAAACATGGGTCACTATAAATATTCTCTTTATTGTTTAATATTTATGTGAACCCTATGAGAGGGTGTTGGGTAAAGAGTAATAGCAATTTATCTGTGTGGGCTAATGTGTAATAGCAATTGCCGGTGGCATGTGAGAAATTCCAGAAACTTGCACAGTCATCTAACCCAAGAATCGTATGAATGTCCTCGTATTGAAGCTGAGTGGTAGAGAGCATTGTTCATCCTCCTTTTGCAGGAACAGGATCTACCTTCAGTCCTGTACTGTGCAACTTTCTATAAGCATCTCAGGCATCTTTGAAAGTATAATGTAGCCTCGGTGTTATCTTGTTTCTGTTTGTTTAAATTTTGGTTGCAATTAAAAATCAATATTTGGGTTCCCTGACATGAGGTGTTAGTGGTATAGACTTTTCCCTTCATGGACTAGATTCTAACTCTGTCGTATTTGTTGAGAGCCATTTATTAAAGTTGATTATAGTTCCAACATGCTTGTTGCAACTGTTTGTGAATATAAATGGAGTAGAATGAAAGATCTGTGTGGTAGAATCCTTCATTGAGGGCTGTCAAGGACCCCCAAGTGACAGTCACAGTGAGATGAATAAAGTACATGAACAGATATTTTTGGCAAATTCTTTAATCTTAAACTTTTTACTCTTAGAAACTTGAATTTGTCTTGATACTGAGAGTAATCATATTAGATGATATCATCAGAGACTATCTGTACATTTAACATAGGAATTTATTAAATTTCAATAAAAGCACAACTTTCACAGAAGGCGGGATTCCGACAAGTTGGCACCACCAGCATCTTGTGGTCTTGTCCTCAGACTTATGTGAATAACCAAATTAGAATCTCAAGATTGTTGTGGGTCCTCAAAGCAGGGGAAGGAGCGTGAGACCTGTGACCCTGTAGACTGACGTACTGGGCCCCTCTACAGGGGTGCACCCGTAGCCTGAGACCTGTGGCCCTGTAGACTGACGTGCTGGGCCCCTCTACAGGGGTGCACCTATCACCTGAGACCCGTGACCCTGTAGACTGACGTGCTGGGCCCCTTTACAGGGGTGTACCTGTAGCCTGAGACCCGTGACCCCTGTAGCCTGAGACCCGTGACCCTATAGACTGACGTGCTGGGCCCCTCTATAGGGGTGCACCTGTAGCCTGAGACCCGTGACCCCCGTAGACAGACATGCTGGGCCCCACCACAGGGGTGCACCTGTCTGTCTTGTGCCCTCTTCTGTTAACAGCAAATTCCAGGCCAATAAACTGCATCTGTCTTCTGATTGGATAATTCTTATTAAGATGTTAATACTTTGGGCCTCGTTTTGGGATTGGGGATATCACTTTTTAAAAATCTTTTCTTACTTATGATTTAACAACAATGACAATAACAGCCATCAATTACTTGCCTGTCTAACATCCTCCGTGCGCTTTATTGGACTTTAAATGCATTATCTGTTTCAAGTGTCATGAGCCTGTGGGCTGTGTCTTCTTTTTTTTCTTGCAAATGAAAATTCTCACGTCTCAGAGGGCTTTAACAACTTGCAAGATCTCACACTGGATTAAACCCAAGTCTGTCTGACTCAAAGGACTCTGTCTGCTGTACTTTCTGTGCTGGGTTTTTATAGTTGCTTTTCCTATCGCGAAGTCAGCCAGGCTGGGTCTGATGTACGCCTCTGTCTTTTCTTTTGGAGTCCTGTGTCTGTAACCTTAATTCGGGGCATCATTGTTTGCTACGTAGACCACTGTGTTTGCCTTCTACAAAGATTTCATGACCTCTTTCTCAGTTCTAATCTATTTTACATAATTACAGGATCAATTTCTAAGACATATTGTGATTATGCTACTTACTTCAAAGAAATTGTCAAGGCTTCTTTTGTCCATATCAAATGATCACTGCAGGCCACATCTATCCTGAGAGTTTCTCTCAGCCCACTCTCCTCTCCACCAGCCCAGGGTCCAGCAGTGCTCAGCCCATTAGATCTGCTTTATGGCCTCATGTTTTTCTCATTCTGTTTACTTTTTAGACTATCCCAAATTTTTTCCATGAATATCCAAATCATCCCTGCCTACTTAACCCGAATGAATGTAAACACAGCAATTGACTCAGGATAGGATCTTCTGTACCAAGCAGGTTTCTGTTTTTCCTTGAACACTCTGCTTCCCTGATCTTTCCAGCTACATGTCCACCTCTGACATTTCATAGCACTAGCTGTGCACTTTGTCATGGCCTGTGTTACCTTCAGTGGCATATTCGAGTGATTTAAATATGCTTTCTCCTACCAAAACACAAATGTCTTGTCACAGGCTGATTCCTGCAGAAGTCAAGACTGAAACGAGGTTTAATGCGAGTAACTTATTTTGGTGTTGCCTTAGAAAGCACTTATGGGGGATGGAGTGGGGAGGAAACAGGAAGAGAAAGGATGTGTGATTCTGAGCAGGGAAATACTCTGGAAAACTGAGACCAGTCTCCCTGGGAGTCCAGGTAAGACCTTAAAGTGTCGCCCTGCTCAGGAAGAAGCAGGAGGGTTTACTGCTAGGTTCTCTCCGGCACTTGCCGAGGGCCAGACTCACATGCAATGATCTCCCCTGCTCTCCCAGCCTGGCCAGCCCCAAAATAGGTTCCAACAGAGAGCAACCTGAAATTCTTGGGAAACGTGTATGATGAGGAGAGAGGTGCAGGTACCACTGCTATGCTTCTCCTGGGGAAACCCTTGAGAATTCATCTCTCCATTCTTCATAGAATCCATAATTCTTAGCACAGTACCATTTTTTCATTTATTTGTTGATTTAAAACCAGTGCCTATTCACTGCCAGGCCCTGTGTTTGGGCTGGTGACTGTAACTACAAACAGGACGGACGTGGCGTCGACACAGAGCTTACACCCCCGTGAGAAAGGGTCTGGAGTCACGGAAGGACGGAGGTATTGGGAATAACCTGGGAAAAGAGATGCCCCCTTGGGCAGGGTGGTCTAGAGGTCACAGGTCTCTGAGTAAGACCTGCGGGAGAAGGAAGAGCCTGGTGTGAACAGCCAGGGGAGGAGCCTTGGCAGGGGGAGAGGAAGGGCGGGCACACAGGCGGGTGTGGCCTGTGCTCTTCTGCAGCTCACTCCCTGAGTCGGGGGAGGAGGACCCCACTCGGTCTTTCACGCTGCCTTCTGGGAACGTGGTGCTCCATTTTTTGAAGGTAGATCATCACATCATAAAAATTCCATAACAACCATCTCTGCTATTAACTTTTATTTATTAATATTATTTCTATTATTGATTAATAATATGTGATTACATGAAACCAACATTGCATTGTGTCAAAGTGGAAACATGTTCTTTGCATACTGCTGGCACTCATAGTCAGTGTGTTCATGTCTTTCTAGAAACTTCCTCTGTTTTCACTTTCACATCCATACACTAGATAATAACCCAAATTTCAGATCTTGAATCTCCTTGCTTTTGGCTTTAACTTCTCTCCTTCAGAGGTCTCATGCACCAAATTCCTTCATTTCTTTTCTCATCCAGTTACTACCAGTTATATCATCTGGACTCTTCCCTAGTTCTTGAGTTTCCCACAGTCCTGTACCAGACCCTTCTGACCAGACAGGGCAGCAGTTCCTAAACCCAGTGTTTCAGGAGTGAACTCACAAATGCTAACATTCCCCTAATATTATTTCAGGATATTTCTATTCCTGTCCATGGTACCCATTGTCTCTGTAATCCAGGCTTAAATATCTGCTGTCACTCTACCTTTATCACTTCTCCATGGCTCTTCCACTTCACCCACATCATAAAACTCTCTTCAAGTTTAATTTTGTTATTTTAAGTATTCTTTCTAAAATGATAATTCTATAATGCTCTTGTTTAAAATTATTAGAGCATCCCCAAATAATTTAAGTGTAAAATACAAATTTCTGGAATTCAGGGACCTTTAAGTCTTAACTTCTACTTACCTTTCTAATCCTTATTTTTTTCCCCCATTAAATAATCATCCACATGAGACAATTTAGATTCCCTCTTATTTACCCCTGTTGTAAATGTTTCCCATTCGGTTCTTCTTTTTATGTGTTCCTCTCCTTCAGAAGCCATTTCTTCCATAAAACTTACCCAGAACTTCATCTTTAATTGTGTCTCATGGACACCAGGAAAATCTGGCTACTGTACCTTTTGCCAACTGTTGCCCCTGGTTGGTCTGCCTGGCTGGGTGGCTGTTTCTTTCTCCTTGACCTTTATCTCTTCCAAAGCCAGAAATTCGTCAGAAGATGGCCTTGCTCTTTTGCCACAAACACTCACATTCAATGAGATTTGAGTCTTGATTGCAGAGAATTGAATCAAAAGGTGCACATGATACAGAAACGTATTAGGTGAATTCCACGGCAGAAAACACTACCCAATTTCCATGGAGAAAGGTAGCTATGTGATCCATTTTTAAGAACTGTTTCCCCAGTGCACTTTACATTAGGCTGAAAATTGTGCACATCAAAGATGGGAGATGATTAGTGGAGAGCCAGTGGAGAAGGGTAAGTCTCAGGACTCCTCTCGGTGCTCACAGGTTTGTAAGCAAAATTTTATTTGCCTACAGCTCAGTTAAAGAAGCAAAAACTACATCAGAAAGGTTTTATTTTATATATGCATCTCTGCTTCAGGATCGATAAATGCAACAGGGGTCATGATTTAGAATGGCTGCCTTTTTATATTAGAAAAATAGGCCATTTAGTTACAGCATTTTTTTCAATTATTTATGATACTTTGGACATATGAATTCAGTGGATTTTCTCTTTAAAAGACTGTCAATAAGTTGAGGTAGATACTCAACAAGTGTTTCTTATTAATAATGAAAGCACTTTGCTCTTATCATTCTTCATACACAAAAACATATAAGTTAACAATAAACTGATTGTTTCATTGATTAATGTCTGCTTTTGCAAATATTTTCCTAGGGGAGGCTGAATTAAGGTAGAACATAGTACAGTTACATTGTTGTTTAGGAAAACAACACTTAGAAAAAATCTCAGTAGTTATTAAAAATTCCAGAATAAAAGTGGCACCTGAATAAAATATCAAAAATAGATCTTGGAATTGTTTGTCAAATATGTTCTTGATAAGCCTATATATTGTCACAATTGAATTTTCTTAATGGTGATTCTATTTTTGTGTTGTAACTAACCAAATGTGACTAATATCAAACAGAACAATCAATTTCATGGCTGGTGTGGAGTAGAACCACAGCAAATGAATGAGTATCGAATGAATGAATGAACAGTGGACACCAGAGTGGTCACCGCCACTCTAGTTCTTGAATTTAATGTTGTTCAAACATGTTCTTCACTACCTTTGTTCTCTCTCTGTCCCTTTAATCCACAGAAATGATTTATTCTTCTCTTATTTATATTCAAAAGTATCTATTTTATTCCCCCCAGTGAAGTAGGATTTTGTTTTTCTGATTTCCAAGAAAGCTGGCAGGGATTGGCAAAGTGTTCCACCCATTTGGCACAGCATTTGTTGGCCAGCGATGCCTGCAAAATGTTGCCTATTTATAAAACAACCATGTGAACAAATTGAGCACATTCAAGAATGTCTGGAAGTGACCTGGGCTATTAATGACTTGATTTATGAAAAAACAGGTGAAATGTAACATGTAAATACTTTTAGTTTTCTAATTTATTTATTTCATTATACTTTGCCCATGAGTCCAAAAGACAGTGATTAACAATCTAATGGTAGATGCTATGTGATTTCAAGAAATTACATGTGAATTACATTTCACTGATTTTGTGTTTTTCCATAGTAAATACCCCCAAATCAAAAATAATGCTTTGAATTTTTCATCTTTAACCTCCAAAAATAAGGAGAGTAGATGTGTATTTTCCAGCAGATACCTCTTGGATTGTATGTCTCTGGAGTCTATTACAGTCTGTGGTTTTATTTCTGTTTTATATATGGCTTTATTTATCTTTTCCAATAGAAAAATATATTGAGTTTTTTTTGTATACATATAAATAAGACTTTTACTTTACATTTATGAAAATATTTATTTCTGAAACATTCACGTATTCTAAAGTGTACATATTAAGTTTTCCTGGTTTGGATGAACTGTGGAGTTCAGTCCCTAAAGAACAAATTTCACCTTGAACGATCAGGGTGGCGTCAGCCCAGTAATGCTTCCTGATGGTTAAGGGAGGTCAGTATCGGTAGGTGAGGCAGCTGGCCCAGCATATCACTGACAAGCTCTGCAGCCTGAGTTCTGAGCAAACATGCTCTTTGTTTGTAAAATTTAACTTCAGTTTTTTCTTTGCAAATTATATACAGCTTTTCTGTCAATGTATTGACTTCATTTCTCCTTTCTACTGAACCATTCTGTGATCATCGGGGAAAAATTTTAAAGTCTATGCTGAACAAAGTGGCATTATTATTATTTTCTTATTTAGTCTCACGTTATTGTTTGACCTACGTTGGCCATTAGGAGGATAAGGAAGTATTCGCGGACAAGGAAATGGGAAGAAAGAGGTGACTAGACAAAGTCAGTGCCTGTGGTCTCAGTCGTGTGCTCTGATGTAGCCCTTGTTCAATTGACAAATGGAAGCTGTGCATCAAGGTCGTGAGTCTACAGCACAGAGAGCAGCGATATCTCATCCAGAGCAAACTTCTCATACAGAGGATGGGTATCTTTGAGAAAACATTCTAGAAAGTGTTTTCAGTTGCCTTTTGTGTCACAAGACTTAAATGAACTGGGTATGCCAATCACAATTTTAAGAGAGAATTCTCAAAAATATCCATCACGAATGCTAAGTGACTAATGGTGACTTATGTTTGGGCTTGTAGCCCTTGTCAGACAAAGACTTACATTCTTAAATACAGTCGTGCGGTGGTTCTCAACCTGTGGGTCGTGATCCCTTTGTAATGATGAAAATACATCGTGGCACTAGGAAGGTTGAGAACCACTGCTTTAGTGGTCTGTATTAGTATGGAAGTAAATCAATTGACACATTTTTTGCTGCTTCTTGTTTGCTAATATTTATGACCACAGAAATTTTGTATTTTCTAAGTGATTTCTCGTGTTTTAATACTGCTCTTCCTGAATCATACATGGGTGCATTTTCTGTTCTTCAGAAAGAACATTCTGATTCTATGTTAAAAGAGAAAGAAGGAGACTGTTTTCATTAGGCATATTAAATCCCAGACAGAACCAAACTGTGCGATGTGATGGACCATTTTGCAATAGCTTTATAGATAACTGATGCACTCATATAAAATGCAAACAGAAATCTACAGGTAATCAGGAAACTTCCTTCCACTCTCATCCCTTCAGCTTCTTAGGAAGTTTCTTATGCAAATGTATGCAATGAAACCAAATAAAAGTTAGATTTCCATTTTGGCTTCTTTTTCCCAGAAATCAGCAATTTATTAAGATTTAAGAAAATGAGGATTACAAAATACAAAATACAAATAGCCAATAAACATCAGAAATGATCACGTACCATTTTCAAAGTAATGTTAAATTTAATAATAATGATCTTCCAATTATCCCATCAATTTGTTTTAAAAATCAGTTACTTTTGACATGAGAATGTCTGATGCTATTTAGGAATCCGTGAATGGGAATTCTGTCTCACACTGGAATGTTAATAAAACCTACTTGAAAAATAATTTAGCTCACTATGCTTATAAATATTTATCACCTTTGACCTAGGAATTTTATTAGTTGTCAATAACAACCAACTACTGAGAAATAGTCTCATGAAATCATTAACAGTCCTCATACAAATCTAGAAATTATATAAGGGCTACAAAGGAGGACATCACTGCTTCTGTAAGCTGTACCTGCTATCTTATGAAGCAAAGATCAACATCATTTACAAAGTCTTAATAATATTGTTTTTGTGTTCAGAATGAAAAAGAACATGGAAAAGTTGATGTGGTTCTCAGCTGTCCTCCAAATTGGTTGAACAGATAAAGCATGAAGTTATAATTCATGGAAAAATGTGTAATTAGACAGGCCGGATTGCTCTAATGGTTGGCAGGACATTAGAATTTCCTCACCGAGTGGGAATCCTCTGCCAAGTTCGTCTAGGAAAAACAATCTTACTATGGTACCATCACTTTCATTTTGATTTGCTTTAAATTTGGGGGAAGATACTGTCGATCTCTGCTCTGGCGTTTCATTCTTAGCTTCTATTTTCTTTTCCCTCAATCAGCACCTCTCACACCTCAAGTTAGCCAGGAATCTTTGATTCTCTCTGGCTGTTCTTCCTAACTCGTTAAGTAAAAGCAGTAACTTAAATGACTAGAATTTATAGGCAGCAAGATTGAGCTGAAAAGAAGAGACCATTTAACCCCCTAACATTTGAACTAATATAATGCAACGCCCAAATTGAACAGTGGGAGTGTACAATAGGATTTGGTGCTGTGCTCTATACTTTGGAGTTCCTTAGAAAGCTAACAGTATGCACATTTTGGAAAGAGTCATAACTAGGTATTTTAAAGCACAGAGGAGTGAGTGGGTTTGCTGCTTATTTGTGCTGATGTATTCCCGCCTACTGGATCATAGCGTCTTATTTTCAGGGAAGCCTCCTGACAACGGCAGTGGCAGGGGTGTTATCAACCTGCGCCTACAATTCAACAAGTAAACTCCAACTGGTAAACAGCCACCCTGGGCGAGGCTGCCGTGGCGGGGTGCTCTCTGATGGGGGGGGCCCACGTTTCTTACAAACACAGAGCAACCATGTGCATGTGGGTATTTGGGGGCGTGTGTGTATGCGTGCGGGGTGTGGGGTGTGTCTTGATGCCAATGTCAGAGAAACCGTGAAGCATTCGCCCTTATTCTTCCACACGCCCTTGGGCTGCTAGTCACATCATGAACACTTTAATCCCATCAGCACACATGTATTGATTAATTGTTTCTGTCCTCAAAGTCCTTGTGGTTTAGTAGGGAATACAAGATGAACATCAAACAACTTCGGTGCAGATGAAGCGAGCTCAATGTCACAGCGAAGCACACGGCTCAGGGTAGAGAAGAATCGCTACCGAGTGGAGGGGGGGCAGGCCCCGTCTCGTTCTCTCTCTGAGCGGTGGGGAAGGAGGGGCAGAACCCTGGGCTGTTCACATTTCTGTTTTCCCTGTACCAAAAGGTGTTTTGGAGGAAGGGTACACTGAAGGAGAGAACTACTTTCTTTATCTGTTAATGATGGAAATTCACATAAATAAGGCTGTAGCTTGTCTGTACAATGTCTACTGTTTTTACCAAAGTGATTAAGCTTTTTAGTCAAAAAAACTAATTTTATGATTTATGGCTTCTAAAGGTCCATTTTAAAGCTGTGCAGAGGTAACATTTTAGTTTACTCCCTGCCACATACCCATCTCCCAACTTAACTAAGAGAAAAGAGAAATTAAAAATATGTGTCTTCAAATGACTAATTTCGAGGTGAGTTTTTCTGATTTTATAGTACTTGCCTGGATTAAAAAAAAAAAAAAAAAGACCTAGTCATTATTTCAAGCCACCAGATAGAGGCCAGCTGCCAAAACTCAAATACTGGCTGAAAACATTTGGTCGTTCTCTGCAAATTAATTATTTTAGTCATCTAACCATGTTGTATTTTTGATCATGTGGAATTTAGAAATGTTCCCCGTTTACTCTGCCACAAGGGCTATTGGCTTCTGTGCGCCTTTCCTACCCAGGAGGAAAACTTAATAAAACCAAAGCATGTTATTATCATCCCATTTCCCAGGACCCGGAAGAGAATGAGGTCTGGGTGACTACTTTCCACCAGGGACCCTTGCAATTGGATCAAGTCCACACCTAGTGTTTCTGGGCTGTCAGCCCCCCGGGTTTCCTGGTGAAAAGCTGTCTTCCTGATGGGAAGGCAGGCTCTCCAATCTGCAGTTATATTTTTTGCTCCCAGGAGTGCTAGTCTTTGATTCCATGGATGCCCAGATGGAGTTTAGTTCTGTCAGTTACCAGCTCACTTCCACGTACGGAAGGGGCTCAGAGCAATGTCTAAGCTCTGGGCTGGAACGGAGTGGGGGAGAGAACACAGATGGAAACACTGTCATTTGGGGGGAACGACTGTCAGATTATTTATATCAACGGCCAGCATGCAGTGGGTGTGAGCCCACCACTAGGGGAGATCCCATTCTCATTATTATTAATGTGAGTATATTATGTATGTTATCCTATTTCGTCTTTACAATATTCTCATGAGATAAGCGTTATTATCCATTGTTTTCAAATGAGGAAACTGAGGTTCCAAATCATAAGCCTCTTAATCTTATCACCCATCTATGAACTGGAAGAGAGCTGGGGTTTGAAACTTCCTCTTCCTAGAGACAAAGCTTGTTTCCATTACACCACAGATGTTCCTGCCTACTACGCTTCAAAAAATAACGCTATGAAGGGTTTTTTTTAAAAAGACTACTGGTATTGAAGCAGGACAGTAAATATATTTTTGCAATCCTACAGCTAGCTTTTGTGTCTGTCCTTAATTACTTTTTCATGCTTTTTGAAGAAATGAAAAAAAAAGAAAAAGGATCCATGGATTTTCTCTTGCCTCCCAGTGAAACATCATAGATGCTGCCTAGAGAAGACCTTCCTTAAAGTTAAACTGGAGAATTCATCAGTGGCTGATACTACCACGTGAGCTGGCATGATTAAGTCATGTGGTGGCAGGAGCAGACCCCTTATCATAAGGACTTGTGTTCCCCTAGGGACATTTCCGGCAGTGACAGCACATATGATGTTGGTTCCGTTAGATTATAATGGAACTGAAACATCCCTCCTCCCTAGTGACCTCACGGCTTTCCTAACATGGTGCCACGCACCTCACCTTCTCTCTGGTTAGAGAGAGGGGAGGCCGGGAGGAGCGCGGATATTTGGGGAGACCTCACCTAGTGTGCATAATGCAATGGTACATTTCAAGACTATTAAGAAAAGAGTACAACTGTCTTACCACAACAAATAACTAAGCGAGGTGATGGATGTGTTCATCAGTGCAATGTAAGCATTTCACATTGCATATCAAATCAGTACAGCGAACCCCATAAATGCATCAATGTACACACTTATGATTTAATAAAAAATTTAAAAATATATATATATACCTCTGATTTTAGGAAAAAAGGAATAGATACAAAATGTATCACTGCTTTTTACTGTCTGTGTATGTTTTTTCAAAGACACATCTAGATAAATTAAAAAACTATCATTATAAGCCATTGAAATCTTCCATATGACAAAATCCTGTCAGTTTCTGTGGAAGTTCAACAAGAAGACTAAGAATTAAGCATCTTAATATACAGAAGTCTTCACAATTGTCGTATAAATAACGTGTTTGAGTGTGATGACCCAGGGGTGTCCAGGGTAAGGCGTTGGCATGTTCTATGAAAGATGGTCCCGAGAACGGGGCTTTGCAGGGTGCTGCCCGCCCCCACACCCCGGAGCCTCTCACTTCACCCAGGGTCACTTAGACTAGACAATTTTTAAAAATTGGCATAAGTCACGAGTGAGTCATGGATTAATGTTCTCAGGGCTTTTTTATCCTCATAGAAGAACTTATTAACCTAAAGAAATTCCCCATCTTTCTAGATGATTTGAGTGAAGATGCTTTTAATCCAGGTGTCCTTTTTCTTCCAGGGGCTGGCTGACTTCTTGAATTTTATATTAATTCATGAAATCAGCACAATATATGTTAAATAATGATGTCCTCATTCTATACATCTTATCTTTTTCTGAACTCTTTAAAAATAATTTGCTTGGAAAACTCAAGTTTCTTTCTACTGTCTGGGTGAGCTACATGGAAATTTGTACAGGTGTATATTCATGAAGAAAGGACGAAAGATGAGACATGATTAAGTGATTGGGACTTGTTGCATATTTTGTGTGTTCACATGAAATGGATTTTTATTCCTTTTACCTACTTACCATGGCTATGAAAGCAACTAAAAGATAAGAGAGCTTCAGATCTCACTATTGAGAAAGTAGGTTAGAATAAACAAATACCAGAAGGTACAGATTCTCCTGCCGTCTGGAGCTGCTTGCACTTTTATGGAGTCTCTGTCCTAGATGTGGGGTGAGTAATCGTTGGTGAACTTCTCAGGAAGCGCAGGAGAGTAGACCCACCGGGGCCGTCGCAGCTCTGCCCTAGCTCTCACTCGGAGAGAAGAACATATGTGGTTATCACGAAATCTGGGACAGCACGACTGTTCCTCGTGAGACTGCCCGAGTTGCTAGACAGTTTGGTTTTAGGAAGCTGATATAATTTTTCAAGTTCTCTTCTTGTTCAGAGCACTGCCAGCAAATGAAAAACCCACTGTGTGTACTTATCTACCATGCACATGTAAGGTCAAGTGAAATTGAAGTGAGTGTATATGTGTGTGTACATACATGTGTACACTGTGTGTACTTATCCACCATGCACACGTAAGGTCAAATGGAACTGAAGTGAGTGCAAACAGTAAAGTATATATGTATGTGTACATACATGTGTACACTGTGTGTAATTATCCACCATGCACACATAAGGTCAAGTGGAACTGAAGTGAGTGGAAACAGTATAGTATATATGTATGTGTACATACATGTGTACACTGTGTGTACTTATCCACCATGCACACGTAAGGTCAAATGGAACTGAAGTGAGTGCAAACAGTGTATGTATATATGTGTGTGTGTATACATGTGTGTGCTTTTATATAGATACACGCACATTTTAGTACATGGTATATATAGAACATGTATCATGTAGTATATTTAGAGTACACATAGATCATAGCATGTTATCATATGTGGTATACAAGATATGTTGGGCAGTGTTCAAAATCAACTGAAAGGAATCCAGATAAGTTTTAGGGTAAAGTTACTGCCCAGGAGTCTGGGAAACAAAGATTGTTAAAAATGAGGGTAATAACGTGTGAGGAATAAGTTGGTTTACAGGCACAGGACTCCTGCTACTATTCTTAATTCCATTTTTTGTTTGTTTGTTCTTTATCACATAAATCCTTTAGCTCTGAATCTAGACAGCCCTGCAGATAATTCTGTCGAACAAAGGAAGCAGGAGAGAAAGGTGTTAAAGAATTTTAAAATTTACTGTAGCATAAAGGAACATGTGGATTCTCAAGTACACTCTTCTCAACGATCACCCCCAAGCATAACATTTATTGAAAAGCCATGTAAGATATAAAGATTACTGTTGAGACTGAATCATATAATCCAAAGCATCTCTGTGTGAAGATACTGGAAGCTTTCCATACCTTTCTGCAAAGATTTCTTCCACAGCTAATTTTTTTGAAAACCAATCAGCATCCTAACTGCCTAAGAAAGACCACAGCAAAGATGATATTGCATCATGCTCTAATAATCCTCATTGCTGTAATTCATGCTGTAGGAGAAGCCCTACGCTCTTGCAACATTTCCTGCAGGCAGGACTTGCCCTAAGAAGGCCATTCCGTTAGCACACATGTGAAGCAGGATGCTGAGCCCTCTCTCACTTGTCCCAGGCTGAAAACCCAGAGGTAATTTATGGTGTTTATACACCATGTTGGCCCTGCTTGTGCTCAGGCTCTGAATGGAGGGATTCCCCGCATATCAGTCTGTGGAGAGGTTTCAGCTTGGTTCCTGCGGTCTTGCCATCATTTATCTTCGACTGTATCATTCATTCCCCCAAAATTACAATAAAAAGTAAAGTAAATGGTGGTAATTCATTTGGAGATGGTTACCTGAGTGTAGGCAGTGTTACTAAATGCTCTGAAGACACTGAGGGAATATGACATATTTTTATTATAAAGCACATTGAAAATGATTTCCAAAGACTTTTAAAAATCATTTCTAAAATTTCATAGTGAATAGAACATGATAATGAATGTCTTCTAAGGAAATCAAGTATTAGACTGGAACACAAGGAATTATTAGACAGTCATTTCGACTCCAGCCAGTGAATTAAATCAGTGAGCAGAGAAGTATTGAAAAGGCACTAAATCAAATTACATTCCCAAGTTTAATTTGTATCATGACTAAAGATTTTTTGGGGGGGTACTTGAAAGTTTATTTATGTCTAGGTCTAGACCACAAAAATTTTGGTGGGTAGGAATTTAATCTTTTAATTAATTTATATATTAAATCATAACTGTGTACATTAATGCTTTTATGGGGTACAATGTACTAATTTTATGTACAATTTGGAATGATTATATCAAGCTGGTTAACATATCCTTCACCTCACTTACTTATTTGTTATGTTATGGCATTTATACTCTGCTCTTAATAGTTTTGACATGTACCCTTGCTATGTGTTCATTAGGTTACTACCAAGTCATGGAAGTAGTCTAAGTGCCCATCTACTCATGAATGGATTAACAAATTGTGGTATATGTACACTACGGAATATTATGCAGCCATAAAAAGATGGATCTTACATCTTTTATGTTTACCTGGATGGAGCTGGAGCAAATTCTTCTTAGTAAAATGCTTCAAGAATGGCAGAAAAAGTATCCAGTACTCAATACTGTTATGAAACCAATATCACTCATACTTTTGTATGAATAATTTGGTGGGACCTCAACTAAACTTTTTTTTTTTTTCAAGCAGCTAATTTTGGTCATGACAAAAATGAAAACAAATTTGTGAACCAAAGTCCATGTTATGAAGGATGAAGTGAGTTGTTTATAGGAGAATGTTCCTTGAGCCGAAGTTTTGCTCTGATGTGTACAATGTAAATAATAGATCAATGAGTCTATGAAAAGAAATCACTTTACTTTAAAAAAAATAATGATAATAGGAATAGTAACACTAATGAGAAGATTCCTGACCGTAGGTCTGTTTGTAGAAGTCTGCTTTATAGATATGCTCTCTCCTTTTCCTGATATAGTCAGATATTGGATCTTTCCACTACCAATTT
>CAUYON010084448.1:0-20550 GCA_963573935.1 Arctocebus calabarensis | reverse complement strand
ATTTTACTGATATATCATGTTAAAATAGCATCTTAGAAGGGTACAGGCGAACCTTGCTAAATGCAGAGTACAAATGTCTTCCTATAATAATGGAGAAATTGCTGGGAGGGCTATGTTAATCAGGTTGATGAAAATAGTTAAAATTGTATTATGAAGCCAGCACATTGTACCCCTTGATTTCGCTATTGTACACAGCTATGATTTAATGATAAAGATAATTAAAAAAAAGTAACTTTCAAAGGACTTTCCAGGTTTTTTTAAGGCTATAAACAGTATTTGTTTAAATAATTTCAAAATTACTTGAGAATCATTTAAGAAGGGACAAGGAGAGCAAAAAAGAAACTCAATTCTTATCCTAAGTAAACTGCATTATATTGAATTGATCTATGTATATTTGTTTGTATCTCCTATATTATACTTGAAAAATCTTCAAAATTGGATAAGATACCATTCATTTTGTAATAATACATTTGGATGTAAAATGCATATAACATATTGTTGTTTTTTTGAGACAGAGTCTCACTTTGTCACCCTCTGTAGAGCACTATGATGTCACAGCTCACAGCAACCTTCCAACTCTTGGTCTCAAGTGATTCTCTTGCTTCAGCTTCCCTCGTAGGTGGAACTATAGGCTCTCAGTACATCGCCTGGCTATTTTTTTTGTTTGTTTGTTTAGCAGCACTGGGTCATGTTTGAACCCACCAGCCCCAGAGCATGTGTCTGGCTCCCTAACCACTGAGCTATGGACGTCCAGCCTGTATAACATATTTTTAATTTTAATTGAATTGAAATAAAACTTGCCTCTCTAATGATACCAAACTTGAAAATTCTATGTCTCCTATATTATCAATAAAAGTTTAAAATTATATATAAGTATGTGCATATGTCTACAATATATGTAGAGAGTTTGGAAGTGAGAGAGAGGGAGACATAATCAGAGACAGTGAGGAAGAGAGAGGTTTCAGGCCAATGTCTATGAAATACTTGGAATCAAACTTTGAACCGTATATTTTCTTACCTTACATTTTCCATTTTTCTAATTTCTTTAATGAAAAAGATTAATGATACTTATAACACACTTGTCATGTTTATGAAAATGACAAAAAATTAAAGAAAGCAATATTAAATGTAAAACATTTATTAAAATGTATAGCAGGAGATGTTGTATATATTTTTAGCTCCAATGCATATACTACAGTAAATGGTTCTTATAAATAGATTAAAATAATTAAAAATGCTCTTCATTGAGGTGATTGTCATTGAAAGCATTGCAAGAAATAAGAATGTGCTGTCACTCTCATGGTGATATAGTATTTATAGGGATGTACATTTTCTAACAATTATCTACTTGAATAATTTTGTTTTACACATATATTTTATC
Source organism: Arctocebus calabarensis (assembly GCA_963573935.1). Classification (NCBI taxonomy): domain Eukaryota; kingdom Metazoa; phylum Chordata; class Mammalia; order Primates; family Lorisidae; genus Arctocebus; species Arctocebus calabarensis. The sequence continues at coordinate 19,169 of CAUYON010084448.1, read as the reverse complement.
TAAAATGTAAATTTATTTTTTTGTCAATTTATTCATCAGATATAATTTTTAACTGAAAAAATCAGTTTTTTTGTGTGTGTTTAGTCTCTAAATTACCTTACTCATTCTAAGGATTTCATCCTTTAATTTTCTCTCTTAAGAGAAAACAGGATGATACTCAAGATGGTCTCTCGATTTTTTTGCATTGGTCCTAATGAAATCTCGGAGAGAATCCAGAAAAGTACATTTACTAAAATTTTATTTCCTGAGACAATTTCAGATGCCAGAGACTTAAACAGGATACTATCGTCTTAGAGGAAGAACTCATGTAAATGCACCATGTTTTAAAGTATTTTTAATCTTGTTTTCCCACATTAAAATATATCATGAAATGTTTAAAATTAACATTACTGGAAGCATATAGATTGCGAAATAAAATGGAAAAAAGAGAATTACTGTCCTTTACAGAAATGGGTGCAGGGAAAAGTTACACATGGGATGTAAAATCTAACTGTTACTATCTCTGATAACTCATAGTTGAGACTCCACTATGTCCTGAATTGAGTAGCATAATACTTCCCTTATAGGGAGAGTTGTTAGGTTATAACATATCATAAGGGAACTGAATATAGTATACTGCCTACCACAGAGCAGATATTTTTAAAAATGGTACATCATGTAATTTCTGTTATTTGAGGACATATGTCATTTTGATATCCATAAGAATTCTATGAAGAAATACAAGTTCAGAGGCTTTTTTGTATATCAGGCTTATTTGTATCTCATTTATGTCTTATAACAGGTGGAAATAGTTTGTGATTTAAAGTTCATATTACTAACTCCTCTAAAATTCAAACTCAATTTTTGTCTAAGTATTTGCTGATCAACTTAGGTAGCTTTTGCTATTTTTAGGACTTACAAGATTCTATTTTGATAACCTTTTTGCAATTACGGTTCTAAAGGATTGGGATAAATTTAGAAGAGAAAAGCATATCAGATTATTAAAAATATATGGATCAACATACAATTTTTCCCTATTTTGCTTATGTTGCCTAAATTGTGAAAAAATTTTAAAGGCTTTTAGCAATATGAATTAAGGTTTATCACTCTTTCTACACACTGAAATCATTTCCTTTTAACTCCACATGAAGTTTTCTTGAAAAACTTACATGAAACCCATTGGTAATTATTTTAATAAATGAGCTTTATTGTTGCATTGAAATATATTTCAAAACTGATATTAATATTACATTAATTTCATTCAAACACATTCATTAAATAAGAAAAAAAAATTTCCAAAAGAGATGAAGTCAGATCAAGAACTTAATGTTTATTTCATCATTTATTTTTTAATTGAATGTTGAATTGATTTTAATTGAAGATTTAATTGATTAAACCTTCAACAAATTTAGAAAGTCTTTTCCAATAATTAAAACGAATATTTTGGTTAAAGTACTGCAAAGCCTGTTATTATAATTTGATTCATATTTGTTATTAGTATGATTCCAAATAATTCAGCTGCTAAATAATTTGCTAACTTTATTAATAAATCAAATTCTTCTGAGTTTTATATTATTAACATTCTCTATATAACAATGAGGTCTACAATAATACTTTAATGTATCTCTACATAGAAAAAGAAAATGCTTTTTTTCCTTATGCATGCAATTTACCTGCATTTCAAGGAGATATTGATTATTTTGATGACAAATGAAAAGAATTACAGTCTCTTTAGGATTACCAAGGTCTTTCTGGACAGCAAAAGTCAGCAAAATTACTAGTGACATTTACAGAAACTTTAGTAACTCTGAAATGAATTGCTTCTAAATAACGTGCAAACTGGGCCTGGAAACAGGGGCTCATGCATGTAGTCCTAGTACATGAGGCCAGGCGTTTGAGAACAGCTTGAACAAAATAATGAGACCTCCTGTCTACAAAAAATAGAAAGCTGGGCATGTTGCAACACTCCTGTAGTCCCACTTAATTGCGAGGGGGAGACTGAGACAGGAGATTCACTTGGGCCCAGGAGTTTGAGGTTGCAGTGAGCTATGATGACACCACTGCTTCCACCCAGGCAATAGAGCAAGATCTTCCCTTAAAACAAATAAAAACAAACAAATAGAAACACACAAAAAACAAACAAGCAACAAACAAACAACAACAACAACAACAAAAAAGCAGTGGCAAAATAAAGGGCGATTAGACTCAAACATTTCAGTAAACGTGCATACGTTTTATTCAACAGCAAGATATTCTTTTATATTCCTTTAATATGCTTCCATGCAAGATTTAATCATCTGCCTTGTATTAAATATAGCCATTTTGAATCCCAAAGAGACTGTAATTCTCTTCATTAACAGATTCCAGGAGAATATATTATACCAATTCCATGTTAAAAAAGTGCTTGAATTATAAGGCTGTGGTGTGCTACAGTTCGCAAATACTAACATAAACCCAGTAGATACAGTTAGAAATCTCCCTTGCCTTTGATCTGGACATAATCCTTTTCGTGATCTACCCAAAAGAGTCAAGTTTACTATAACACACTTCTGTTGTAAAGGAGTTCAATGCAGATGAATTTAGTAGTTTCCACCCAGGTAACCTGTTCTATGCCAAAAGAAAACAGCAAAACAAATAATTAAGAGACAGAACTATTGTGACATATGTAACTGGGTCAATGCTGCTTGACTTCCCTAATTCAATTTTATTTGTTTGCAAATTCTGACCATGCAAATAGAACCATGAAAGTTACCATACAAAATAGGAAAGGGTTGCTATTCTACCTCTCAGCAAGAAAATAAGCTTGAAAGTTGTCTTGGCTTTTTGGTGACAGGACTTGTATGTGTTTCTTTATCACGTTTGGGATCTCAGGGGATAAACCTGGAAACTCAGCCAAAATAATCTGTCCAGTTTAAAGAGAAGACCCTTAACTACTCTGAGCTGGAGTTAAGAAAAAAGAAAACATAATTCTGGGAGTGGAAATGAAAATTCAACTTCGCCCCTGCCTTTACGATTTAGAATGGGAAGCAAAGTGAAGCCAAGATTCCATGGTTTTTCTCTTTTGAAACTTGAAATGACAAAGATTATATAATAATTTGAAAGAAAACATATGTAATATATTACAAAGCTGTAGCACACTTTCTCACTCTGGCAAGACTGTTGGGCAGGCCAGGGGGAGCCCTAAATTGACTTTTCCTCACTGTAATCCATCTCTCCCGACATAAGCAAGGAGCAGGGAATTTTATGGAGTCTTGCGGCCAGTTTAGCCTCCGCAGGAAGGAGTGTTGTTTGGTGGAAGATGTGGTGGGCATTCACACTTCCGTGGGAATAAAATAGTTGAGCCCCACTATACACTTTGAGAAAGAAGGAGAGGTGGTATACAAATACTGACTCTCAACAACTCAGTCGCAAAGATATTTTACTGTCTAAGGGACAAAAATAATTTTCCAATTTTGCTTCTTAGCTTTTTCGTTAATGATTGGGAGGAAGATTAGATTACAAGGATCTTTCTATCATTATGCCATATAAATATATGGCCAATTATTTATGTCTTATAGAAAATATTAATGAACTATATATAAAAAATTTGTTATGTATATTACAATAAATGAATGAACAGCAATAAATCAATTATGCCAAATTGCAAAGCTTATTTCAATTTTGTTTAGTAACCAGAAATCAGAGTGACCTGACATCTTTCTCTTTCCTTTTTGGATTCATTGACTTAAGTTTGTGAAAAATGTTTCCTGGCTTATTATATAATCTTTTGTTGTCATAACACTGCAATGAGATTGGTATAAAACAAGTTTAGATGAAAATGTAATAATTCATTTTCCTGGCAGCATAAAACACCATTGTATTTACTTCTACTACATTTTTTGCCATTTGGAACACTTTAGGTAGAGGGCAAAATAAATATGCATGCACAAATATAGGTGATTTTATCAAAATATTGCACAAACATTGAAACTGTTTTGCTTATTACAGCAGAGCCGCTAAAATCCCTCAGTCTCACCACTGAGAATGCTTCATGTTTTAAAGGGAATTTGAGACCCAAAGATTAGTACTTACTAGTTCCTATGAAATGTTCGAATCATCTCAGAGTAACTGTCTAATGTAATAAATGAGGCTCTGGCTTCTAGACAGCTTCTTAGACCAAATGACAAGGCTTAAAATGATTCACATTTATAACCATTGTAATCTAAAAACCACTTAAAAGAAAAAGCCGCATATTTTGCTTGATAGAATTCAATGTTTCTTGGAAATATTGTCAGTGATGTAGCTGAATGCCTCAACAAGAAAAATTTGGGGTTATATTGATATATTTCAAGATCCTAAGGATCAAACAACTCAATCCTCTTTCTGGAAAATTCTATTTCTAAAAAACAATTTATGATAAGCCTTCTTTATACATCAAGTACCTATAGCCACATAAGGCATCCATTTTTATAATTAAATGCATACAATTATTTTCGTATCATGTACTTGAACTCAATGACACTAACGTAAATTTTGTAATACTTTTTATTGGTTTTTAAACAATTTGCTTAAAACTTTTATTTACTGTTTAATAAATATTCTATGATATGTAAATTTCACATATAGAAAAATAATCTTGCAAAACAATAATAATGTCTCGTTATCTTTGAGAAAGTTTACGTTTACTTCTTATGAGAGATGTTGTTAAACAAGGAAAAAAATATAAAGATTTGTGTAGACTTTAAGGGAATTTAAATACATAGTAGTCCTGTTTTATCTGTGGGTAATGTGTTACAATTCTCCAGTGGATGCTTGAAACCTCAGATATTACCAATTCTTTTTTTTGAAACAGGATTTCATTCTGTTGCCCAGGTTAGAGTGCTGTGGCATCAGCCCATTTCACAGATACCTCAAACTGCTGGGTTCAAGTGACCCTTGTGCTTCCCACATACTGGGATAACATGCTATGCACCTGCCTCCCACATAACTGGGGTAATGGGCCGTGCACCAGCCTTCCACATAACTGGGGTAATGGGCCGTGCACCAGCCTTCCACATAACTGGGATAACAGGCTATGCACCAGCCTCTCACATAACTGGGATAACAGGCTATGCACCAGCCTTCCACATAACTGGGATAACATGCTATGCACCTGCCTCCCACATAACTGGGGTAATGGGCCGTGCACCAGCCTTCCACATAACTGGGATAACAGGCTATGCACCAGCCTCTCACATAACTGGGATAACAGGCTATGCACCAGCCTCTCACATAACTGGGATAACAGGCTATGCACCAGCCTCTCACATAACTGGGATAACAGGCTATGCACCAGCCTTCCACATAACTGGGATAACAGGCTATGCACCAGCCTCTCACATAACTGGGATAACAGGCCGTGCACCAGCCTCTCACATAACTGGGATAACAGGCTATGCACCAGTCTTCCATATAACTGGGATAACAGGCTATGCACCAGCCTTCCACATAACTGGCTATGCACCATCATGCACAGGCAATTTTTCTATTTTTAGTAGAGACAGGTTTCACTCTTACTCAGGCTGGTTTCCAACTCCTGAGCTCAATCAACCCTTCTGCCTCAGGTACCACAATTGGCCTCAAATGTTACATACACACATACACTTATATGCATAAATATGGTAAAGTTGTATTAATAAATTAGGCACATAAAGGATTCATGACAATAACTAATAATTAAGTTATCGTGAGTAAAGTATTAAGTAAAATAAGGGTTACTTCCACAAAGCATTGAGATGTCATGATAACAGATTTGATAAGTGGGACAGCTACTAAGTAACCAATAGGTGGTGACCAATAAGTGGTGACCAATAGGTGGGTGACATACACAGCCCAGATATCTGAACAAAAGAATCATTCACATCTTGAGTAGGTCAGAACAGGATAGAGAAAGGTTTCATCACACTATTCAGAACAATGCACAATTTAAAGTTTATGAATTGTTTATTTCTGAAATTTTCCATGAATGTTCCTGGATTAAGGTTGACTCTAACTACACGTAGGAGAAATGAAATGTATACCCGGGATGACTACTGTATTGAGTCAAATGAGTAAACTGAAAAGCAGCTTTTAAAATGTCTACAAAAATCACAATGAAGTAGTGAAAAGTATTATTTAATTAACATCTAACAAGTAAATAAATATATTAAAAAATTTTAATATCTAACTTTTAAAACTTAGATTCTTAATGGATCTTTTTCTTTGGAGTATTAGAAAAATGCAGTTGTTAATTTTTTTAAGGCAAAATAGTTAATAGCATGATATGGACACTTGAGAATCTTTCCTCCCTCCCTAATCTAACAGGAGAGATGTCTTTGCTGATAAAATAGTCAAATTCTCACATTATCATTTGCTTTAACATAATAGCATAAAATAACATATTATAACATAGTAAGATTACTTTAACAAATATGTCACAATAATCTCTGATTCACAATCATACACTTTTCCTGAAAACAGAATTATTTCAATACTACATTCTATTTCTGCCAATGCACTCAGAGCAAGTTTACACTCTGGGGTAATTGCATCAGCAGGCATGGCATGGGGGGCTCCCTATAAATAATCACACTCACAATTGTGTCTTCAGCCAATAATTCTTTTCTGAGCTCCTGAGAGATTTTTTTCCCCATTTGCCAATTTGACATTAATTGGATATGATATTCTGAACTCAACATACCCCCAAACAAATTCAAGATCTTCTGTCAACACATATGTTAAGATAATGGCATCACCAACTATCCCAGGGTTGTCCAACGATTTCGGGAGGTCTTGTTTGCCCATCTCTGGTGTCAGATATCATAAAAAGTATACACGGATCTTTTTTTTTTTTTTTTTTTTTTTTTTGCTAATCAGGTTTCGTTAGTATTTGTGTATTTATTGTTTGGCCCAAAACAACTCATATTCTTTCCATGTGTAGCAGAAATGAAAAAAAAGGCTGGACACCCCGATATCCCATAATTCATATAGATTTCTTTAACTCTTCCTCTTTATAATATCCCATATATAACCATAACCAATTCTGTCAATTTTCCTTCCTAATATCTTTCAAATCTATCTGCTGTTCATAAACCCTGCTATGCCTATTCTGGTCAAAATTGGACCATCACTACTTTCCTGAGTTGGCCTCTGTTCTAGCCTCCAACGAGCAGCCTGAATTTTTTTTTTTAATTGCTTGTTTAATTCACCCACACTCACACGCCCTGCAACCACATAAATATGTCCTTCCCCAGATTTTCACTGTTGTTAAGAAAAAGTTGAAAGTCCCTTACGTGATTCCAAGACTCTGTGATCTGTCTCCCATTATTCCCTGGTCTTTTTCCGCAGGACACGGCCCCTCAGTCTGTGCTCAGCACACCAGGCAACTTTCACTTCCTTGAATGCAGCTTTGTTCCACCAGCTAAATTTTCTTTACACAGGGCTTCTTTTGCCTAAATACTCTTTTGTGTATTTATCATACCTCCACTTGACATCAATTTGTATAATTTGTTGATTAATCACCATTTTATCATATCCCCTAAACTTTTAAGAACAGAAAACAGAAGTTGTCATAATAGGTGTCCAATAAATATATTAATAACATTAATCATATTCAGTATCTTTGTAAATACTTGGTAAATAGAACTATAATAATTTAATTCAAATACATGAATTTGTCTCTGTGTCTCCATATTTAAATACACATACACATATCAAGGGTGGAAATATAGTTCATGTGCAATTTAAAGTTACAACTATTTTAAATTTCACATGAAATTTATGTCCCGCCCCCACACACACAATTTGAATTTTAAGGTAGTGTACTAGCAAATAAAACAAATTACTTCTATTCTATATTTTTCAACAGAAATTAAAAGTCCCGATACGTAGTTCAGTAGCCTGGTAGAATAAGACATTCCATGCTTATTAAGCATGTAAAGACATTATATTAAACACAGTATTTGCCTTAAGGGTGACATATTGCTTCAGGAAAATCAAACTCCTTGAATTGCCTTAATCACAACATGAGTTTAAAGCCATAAATCAAAAGTTATCATAGGAAAGACCTGAGTAATTATCACATAATTGTACAGATAAAAGAAATAGGAAAATTTAGAGGGAGCAGAGAGCATTAGGTTTGGGCTCCTGACATGTTGGAGTGAGAGTCTAAGATAATCCGAGCAACGCTAAGTTGCTTGACAGTCCTGGGTCTTTTAGTCGGTGGATGGTGAGAGAGAAGGTCGGACCACAGCAAAGGTAAAGTGGTGTCCGTTAACTCTGAAAAGACATTTGAGTAATGCACTTTAATGTATCATGAAGGCACTGAAAAGTTTTCAAGGATTCTTGGTTTGGATAGCACAAATTACATGGGCGCGAGACTGACGTGAGGCTATTTCAAACATGCGTGTGAAATGAGGATGCCTCCGGGCTGGCGGTGGGAATGAGGAGGAGAAATGGAAGAGGTTAGCATCGTAACCTATGCTATGAGAATGACACCTCATTCTCCCTAACACACAAGATCACGCCAAACTTTTATGCTTTTAATATTTTCCAAAGATAGACGGTAAAGAAAAATAACCATTTGCATGTGTAGTATACACTGGCAAGGCATACTAGAACTATTTTGCAAGTCACTGAAGAAATTAGTCAAACGTCTAGCTGAATAGATCAAATGTGAATGTGCTATTAAATTTAAAATAGTCAATCTGCACTCAGAATTTCTCAAGTTATAGAACTGATAAGGAGGGAAGGATGAGCATCAAGAAAATCATTTAAACTCTGGATAGTTTCTTATAAATTGCACAGACATATTCAAACACTAAAGCACATCTCTCATCTTCTCTGTATCCTGAATTACTGGAATCACTTTTGCTATGTCAAAAAAAGAAAGAAAGAAAGAAAAAAAAAAAAAAACAAGTGTGGTGGTTTCAAATAATCAATGAGTTGAGAGACAAAGGAAAGGAGGAAGGGAATACTTGGTAACAGTTTCTAAACAAGGCAGCCTCATAATACCTTTACTTACCCCAGAACCCACTCCCTTTCACTATCCTACACTCCTGGAAATTCCACCATTTACAGTTTCAGTTGGATTAGTCCTTTTACACTGATTCACATTCACAGGACTATCAATCAGACATCATCTAAAATGATCAAAATAGTCAGCTGCCTTTTAAAAAAAGTATCCCTTAAATATATTTGGGAGAAGAGTTGAGCCTTTTCTCTCTCGGGGGGGGGGGGGGATATTTTCTTGCAGAAGAGAGCACGTTCTGTTTCCCTGGTAGGTGTGTGCACTTTGGAGAAGGCACTTTCTGCAGACGCTGCTGAAAACGGACAGGAATAAAATACAGTCCCTATATTTTAAATCTGAAACAATAATGATTTCTTTTATCTTCTCTTTATTTTCACTAACTCTATTGAACTGTAATTCACATACACATATGTCACTAGTTTAAAATCGTACAATTTAGTACATTAGGTCATTTTTATCACCCCTCCTCGAAAACTGCAGCCCTTCATCATCACTCCCCAATTCTCTGATTCTCCCCGCATAGTTTAGGCGACCTCCCTTCTCCTTTCTGTCACTATGTGGACGTGCCTAGTCTGGAGCTCTCCTGTGTGTACAGTCATACAGCAGGTGACCCTCTGTGTTTTCTTTTTCCACTGAGAATATTTTCTAGGTTCATCCATGTCATACCGTGTATCAGGACTTGATTTTCTTTTATGGTCAAATAGTGTGTGAGTGTGTGGATAATACCTCATTTTCCTCTTCCATTCATTTGTGGAACTTTTGGGTTGTTTCCACTTTGGGGCTATTATGAATAATGCAGCTCTGAACATTCAAGTGCAAGTTATTTTGTGAACATATGTTTTTATTTCTCTTGAATTCTAGGTATAGAATTACTAGATCATATGATAACATTGCATTTTACCGCTTAAGGAACTGTCAGGTTGTTTTTCTTTTCTTTCTTTCTTTTTTTCTTTTTTTTTTTTTTCTTTCATATAGACTCTTGCTTTGCTACCCTCGGTAGACTGATGTGGCATCACAGTTCACAGCAATCTCAAGCTCTTCCTTGTCTTGAGCAATTGTCTTGCCTCAGCCTCCCAAGTAGCCAGGACTACATGCACCCACCATGACGCCTGGCTGTTTGTTTTTGTTCTTGTTGTTGCAGTTGTCATTGTTGTTTAGCAGGCCTGGGACCGCTGGCGTCAAACCCACCAGTGTATGTATGTGGCTGGTGCCTTAACTACTGAGCTATGGGCGCCAAGCCTGCTAGGTTGTTTTTCAAAGGGAGTGTACCATTTTACATTTTCACCAGCAGTGTGTGAGAGTTCCAAATTCTTCCCATCCCTGCCAACTGTTTTCTTGTTGTTTTGGTTTTTTTGAGACAGAGTCTCACTCTGTCACTCTGGGTTCAGTGCCATGAAGTCACAACTCACTATCCTTAAACTTTGGGCTTAAAAGTTCCTCTTGCTTCAGCCTCTCAAGTAGCTGGGATTACAGGTGCCCATGACTATGCTTGGCTAGTTTTTTTTTTTTCTATTTCTAGTGAAGACAGGATCTCATTCTTACTCAGGCTAGTCTTGAACTCATGAGTTCAAGCAATCTAGTGGCTTCCCAGACAAGGATTATAAGGGTGAGCCACTGAGCCTGGCCCTGACTGTTGTTATTGTCTGGTTTTTATACTTTAGTCATCTTATTGGGTGTGAAGTGGTATTTTATTGTGGTTTTGACTTGCAAAATTACTCAATGGAATTTTTTAAATTTCATGATATTAAAGGGATACAAATGATTTTATTTATTTTTTCATGAATAGCCTGTATAATCTTTGAGTCAGACAGTAAGTGTGCCCACTTCCTTGAACAGAGCTCATCCCTCAGAGCTCACTGTTAAGTAGATTTGTGCCCCTCCACCCCTCCCTCCTTCCTGCTTGGTTTTCGATGGCATATAATTGCTTCATCTGTGCACAAGTGCCCTTCAGTTAGTTCCAGTTTATTAGAGGGTACATGTGGTGTTTGCTTTTCCATTCTTGAGATACTTCACTTAGAATTACTATTTTCTGTCCATCCAAATTGCTGCAAATAGCATTAATTCACCCTTTTTAATGGCTGAGTAGTAATCCATGGTATAACTGTGATACCATAGTCTGTTATTATTTGAAGATAAAAGTTGTGCATTAGTCTATGGGAATCCACTAGCCACTGGAATAGACAAGAAAGGGAATTCCTCACAATTGCATCCAAAAGGGCACACAGTCCTGCTGGAACCATGATTTTGGCTCATTGAGAGCGTTTCTGACCTATAGAATTTAATTTAATAAATGTGTTTTGTGTTAAGTCCCTAACTAAATTCATGGTAATTTATGACAACACAAATAGAAAATTAATACCACCACCATGTCTATGTTAAGCACAGTTTGCAATGTTTAGTCTAAGTTCCTAGTGGTCCTTCCTGGCTTTCTGGTTAGTTATTTTCATGGTTCTAACAGAAATGTGTCCATTTTTCAGTTAATATTATGAAAGCCAAGACCTTCTAAATACATTATTACATTCAGTTCTCAGATAGAACCTGAAAAATCTATGTAACTCTATTTTAAAATAAAGAATATATGTTACTTCTTGGTCTTTCTCCAAAGTAGGAAATCTTACTCATTTCTTTTGCCAGTGCTTTTCTTCTGGATGATGTTCGAAAGAACTAAATGTCTGACACATTCAATGTTCCATCCTCAGCCTTGGGGGCTGTTGTTCTCTTATCAAATAGACGATCCATCTATTGACAGATTTATTAAGGCTATTTTAAAAATTAAGCCTCCTAGATTTCCTGTCTTCAAATGGAATTTGAATCTGATCCTGCAGGCACTCACCTGACCTCCCCTTGAACTGCTGCCCAGAGCTGCTTTTTCTCTCTGCATTTGACTATCCCAGCAATGCATACTAATGATGACAGCTTTACCTTCAACATCCAGGTTTAATCAGCACCTTGCTTACTTTGGCATTTGGTAATTCACAATCTATTGCAGTTCTTGTTTAAGCTTTTTCTAGTTTAATTTCAAGGTATGTCATCTTTTACTCAATTTCTCTTCAGATATAATAGGTATGTCTAAACCCCCCTCCAATTTCCCACCCTCGTATTCTACCACTATTTCCCAGAATTAAGGAAGTCTATGTAAATAATTATCTAGAGTCTTCAGTTATGATTCTGAATATTTAGGGAAACAACTCCCTTTCAAGAAAAAAAAAAAACTCTTGGGAAATACAGTGGAAATCTAACTAATGTTTATTTTAGAAACACTAGGATGTTAATGCACATTAAACAATTAGGAGACATTTTTCTGAGCAAACCACTAACAAACACTATTGTAGACTCTGGTGCCAGATTTTCCACAATAGAGTGTGGATACCTCTTCTTTAAAAGTGCATGCAAGTAAATGTACCCTTGCTAGTTTAAGGATACCATAATTCATCATGAGCTAATGAGTTCATACAGAGAAGGGAACTGTGGTACCTTTTCCTCTCCAAGTTTATGCTAAAGTAACAATAATGTTGCCAGCACTGCTAAAAGACGCACACCTCCATGCTTGATGATAGGGCTTGCCTGCTAATACAGAGATCAAAATTTTTAGTAACTTTCTTTCTTTTTTTTAATAGTACTACTCACACAAAAACTTAAATTTCACCTCAAAAAAATCACAAGACCAAAGAGAAAGTAATTTCACTGTTGAGATATTTCATGCAAAGTATTAACTCCCCCCCCCAAAAAAAACCCAACCTCCCAACAAACAAAAAACTATCTGGGAATACAGCTATGCTAACATATTAACCACTGTATAATCATTCATAGGAAAACAGTAATTAAGCAATGAATTGAATTAAATAACAAAGTTCAAACGGTCATAAACTCATAGACCACAATGCTTTTACAAAACAAGCAATTGATTTCTCTTTATAACAATATATTTTCTCCAATTTCAATATCAAGTGTATCCAGATCAAGTAGAAAGATATTGAAATATTTCTTTTTTTATTATTTATAAGATTTCTGGAATTGCTTGTTTTTAGTAACTTTCTTTCTTGTTGTTTGCAGCAAAGTTATGAGTGAGTTGTGACAAAGTTATAGATGAGTTATGACATCTACCCTAATCAATGGGATTTTAAGAAAAGGGTGCTGGAGACTTCCCAGAAATATACTTTTTTATGTAGTAAAACAAATTCAGTAGATTCATTTCCTACTGTTCCTTACATAAACATTGACATAGGAGAATTAGATGACTGGAGCTATGGCAGCCATATTTGACCATGAGGGAAAGTAATAAGAGTTAATTTCTTCCTTAATTTCCTTCTTCGGGGCCTTAATTTCTTCCTTGCTCAACTCACTGTTTTTATAAATTTGAGGACTTTTGCCTGAATTTTTAAATGTATATTTTGTATGTATTTATGCCATATGTGAAAATACTTTTTAATATGCCCAGATTAAATAATACCTGCCTTCCCGTGGTTCTCTGCCTGGCTTTTCCCTTTAGCAATATATCCTGGAGATGTATCCATTAATGCACAAACACAAATACACATTTGTATAATTTTTAAAAACTATATAATATTTCAAAATACTAATAACTTTGTAAAAATACAAAGTTATATGTTATACGTATATATACATATAACAAAATAATTTAGTTGAAAATTGCATTTCTTTGAGGATTGTCCTTAAATGCTCTTTGTCTTTCATATATGTATATGAATATACACACCCCCCAAATATCTTTTCCATTGACATGTGTATACACGCACACCCCTATACAGATACACACTGACACATACACACATGTATATGTGTATAGCGCTCTAGTCTGTCCCAAGCCCTATTTTTTATTTCTCTATTTGAGAGTCAGTGCCATGCACTATACCTTTGTGAGATGTTTCTGGTAGGACGAATATTATTGCATTGTTTTTTCTCTGTCAATAGATAGGTGATCTTTGTATATCTTCATCTAGATAGATAAACTAGAGAATTGGTACTATCAGAAAAATGAATGTGCCGAATATTGGATTGTGTCAGTATGCTTCCTCACTTGCTCTTTGATAGTCAAATATTTACTCTCCATCACCTGTGACCCAAAATGTGCCTGACTGACTCTGGCACATCAACAGCAGCAAGGCTGCACATTGTCTCACCACATGTTTTTACTATAGCTTTCTAGGATCTGCTTTTTCAAATTGCTAAGATTTCCATGGTTGTTTCTATTTTCTTTCCCTACCCTCTGTTTAGTTCAAATGTTTCACTGTTTTAAAAAATTGGTATTGCTAGTGCTAAAAACATCTTGTAGCTCTTAAATACCTAAACCTTATTAATAATGTTTCTGTTTACAGCTGGATGTAAATGTCATGTTAAATTTTATTTTTTGTAATCTCTTTAATCAGAAACAAGGGAATTAGCCAGCTGTTTGGAACTCATGTTAAGATGTAATTAAACATCTGATTGAATTGTGTGCATATCAAACAGTAGAGGCTAGAGTTTGTACAGAAAACACACCACACTCAGTGTAATAAGAAAAGGTCCTGCCAGATGATAATGGTAGGGTGGTGGTGAAAGGTTTTCCCCAATATTCTATGTCTACTATAACTTTAAAAAAAAAAAAACATATGTATAGGCTGGGAGATAATGTAGCATAACATGTAAATCATGATAAACAAATTTTTCATCAACTGAAACATATCTTTACACCTGACCACCAATTTTATATCACAGAGTCTTTTCAAAAGAGATTGCACATTTTATAAATTTTACAAATGCACTTATCAAATATTTTCTTAAGGAACACTACTCAGTATTTCGTACACTTTAAGGTAGATTAAAGGGAAAATAAATCCTACTTAAAAATGATTTTATGTCAGCATACAGATAAGGTGTTATAAAAATATATATGTAATGTGTTCTTTAAGACTTACAGATGAATAGACTATATTCAGAGTAATTATGAAATGATTTAAAATGATTTTAGGTCTTTTGTCCTACAACCATCCCTCAATATATATTTCATTTTAAAGTATACATTTAGAAAGAACATATGAATAAATGAAAGTAACGGCTTTATTTTAATATTATTTTAGATCTAATATTAAGTCTTTCCCTAATTGACATCATGCTGAGAAAAGTTAGGGCTTTTTATTTAGATCAGTTTAGAAAAATAGTCTTTAAAATTTTCAATTTTTGTGCTTTATCTTGGGGTTTCTTTTCACCCAACATCCCATAGTGGACAATTTTTCATGCTTACGAAGAAGATAAAATTGTCCATAATACATAAGGCCAATCATGCAGTGAAATTTTATTTCCTGGACTTCTTCAGCATAAAAAATGTCTATTAGTGATTATGTTGATTTTACAATGTGGACTATTGCCCAGAGGGTTTCTGCAATGATCCAAAGATTAATTTTATATGTGACACCAAGTTGGACTAGAATCCAGACATTGAAACTTCTAATACTTCTATCATTAATATATTTATTTTTTAAACATTTCTTGGAAGTTACTGTAATTCTAGTATATGAGTCAATATTGTTTAATATGTTGCAGAAATGCCTTATTTTAGGACATTGAAATTTGGCACTATTATATCAAAGGTTTTAAAAGTGTAACATTACACCAGCAGATAAAGTTGCTATAATGCAGGCAGTTCAAAAGTTCCTATCTTACGTCTGGATCATATAAGATCATAGAACCAAAAGTTCAATAGTACTCTTCAACATTTTTATCAAATATGATTTTGTTTCTAGCACAAACTTTAGTGTTGTATATTTTCACTGACTGTGAGTTTGAACTATTGTCCAAAGACCATCAGGTAGGTTCAGGTGATAAAAATACGCTTCACCTATTAACTGAAATTCTGTTTTCATTTTATAGGTCATGTTCAAACCATTCTAATGGTGAATGTTTTCCAGCATCTTTGGTCTCTTCTAACCTCTCTGACTGAGTAATTGTGTCTAATTTTATATTTTTAATATCAGCTCATCGCCCAGTCCCCTACTCTGCTCCGTAACAAGACTCCCATGCTCTGGTGATAACAAGATACTTTGATGAAAGCACACACATTTCAGCCTTTTCTAACACTAACCTCTTGCCTCGTGTGTTTTTAACATGTCCATTCTTCAATTCCAGCTCGACAGATTTCCCTGTCCTATTTCACTTTTTTTTTTAAGAAATGTGACCTAAAAACTAAGTCCCTTCTTTAATCTGTTAGCATTACATTTTAAAGTTTTTCCATTATCTTTTGAATTTTATTTTTTATGTGTACCCGCAGGCTCTTATTAGGGAGAAACAGTAAGACTTTTTAATGGTTTTACATCCGTATACAATTCTTAGAGTTCGAAAGTGTTTGTTAACACTACTGCAAATGTTCAATATAGACTATTTCTTACATTTAAAAAAATAATGTGTACAGGATTTCTAATACATTTCTCCTTTAGACTCAATTAATAAAATGAAATCCTGTTTGAGTAAATTTCTATTAAGTAGAGTTATTATTTTCATCTCAACATCCTAAATAAAACAAAATTCTAAAATTGTTCATTTCAAATTGATTATAAGAATACATAGAAAACCAGGGGTGTATTAATCTCACTTAAAATCGAAGTATTTTTGGGCAATCCTACTAAGCCTAGAATATGCATTAGCAACTCTAGCTACAAATTCCAGCCACATACACATTCACCTACATTTCACTACTTGGATCATGTGATTCCTGAATTCAATTTTTAAGTTAAACGAGATCACAAGTCAGTTAAAGGCACAGATTTGATTTTGTTTCTGCTACTTGATTGTGATTGAAATTACCTGCACCCACAAATGTTTGACACTGTGTTGACATCTCTTCTCTGCTCCCACGCCCCAAACGCAACCAGTGGTGTCTGACACAGAACGAGCTTAGAAATTTAGAGGATTTTTTTTTTTTTAATTTTTCTAAATTCCTTGTAGAGATAGGGTCTTGCTATGTTGCTTAGGCTGGTCAAACTCCTCTCCTCAAACCTCCCCAAATGCTAGGATTACATGTGTCAGCTACTGTGCCCAGCCTCAGAGAGTTTTTTGAAAGAAGAATAAGTTTATTCCTTCATAATTTTAAGAGCGATATTTTATTCCTTTAAAGAAGGAAAAATGTCTGTCGTTGTATACTTGTATATAAAATATGCTTCCTTTCTTAACATAATTAGTCAAGTTTTACAACTGGAGTTTTAAAATTCACTGAAATAATTTGCTAAGAAATGTCAGCTTTCTCTAGCCTCCTTGACACTGTAATTGTGCATTATCTAGATGACATATGTCTTTACATGTGACTGCTATAAGATATCTAGAAGATATTTGGATATGAACTTAAATATTATCTCAAAAATACAGGAATTTTCTAGTTAAGAATAATTTAGCCAAAACAGTGATGATTTTTAGTGGTTGGGTTTCTAAATTACTTTTTACTCTAATAGAATTACAAGGCACAATTAATCAATTAGGTCACCAACTCTGATTTTATAGGGTCCGCTCTTCAGCTAAATTAGATCATCCACTGGCGAGGAACAACATTTTTTCACAGTCATTGGGGCAAACCTGATCATATGATGATCTTTCTTCTCTTAAGGTCTGTCACTAGCAATTAATGAGATTTATTATTAAGATGTCTAAAATCACAGACTCTAATTTTCTGCTTCAGTGTATGAGTCTGTGCTATTGTATGTGCTCAAAATTTGCATAATTTAGAAGTATAAATTATTCTCAAACTTCAAGTATTTATCCTCTATTATGGCAAATGTACTGTCACATTTGTTTTTTGTAATTTTGTTTTGGAGCTTATAAAATTGTAACAATAAAGAAAAGCCTAACTATAACTTTCTGAATAATGCTATTTGTCAACACTGCATTAGAAAGATGCTGACACATGTATTTTATTTCTTAAGCTAACAGTGGCTGATTAGCATTATCACAAGGTTTTTTTCAAGGTTCATGCCCATCTTCAATATATATGTCCAGACTGTTTCAGTAGATTTAATGGATTTTTAAAATAAATAAAATTACTAATATAATGTATTTAATTTTAAAATTAAAATGTCTGCCAAGACATTGAATGGAAAATTTCATTTAATACTCATGTATCTCCCATTATTTTCTGTAAGTGGATAAAGTAACTGAGAGTTACAGTGATGGAGTCCTTAATCACTCAGATGGCAGTAAGCGCTTCAGCCATGAGTCACATGGCAACCCACCGATTTCCATAGCTTGCTTTCTTCCCTACTTCGTTATGTCATTGTCATCAGGGGAGTGCAGGAGCTGCTCTTTATAGTAGTTCTATCTGCCACGTCATAAGCCTATTTTTCCCTTTCATGCATCAATATGGTTTAATTAAATATCTTTGAATATAATGGAATTTCATAAGAATGCATGATAGATTGTATAAGACAATGATGCAAAAAGGGGATTTAAACTGTACATTATTATTTGATTAAAATATGTGTATTTCTTTCTTACAGAGAACTGAGCAATTTGCCCAAGTTTCCTTGGAAAGCATTTGTTCATCACACTTTGCAGGAAGAAAGAAGTTAGTCATTAGCTGTCACCTTTTAAGTAATTATAAACTGTAGAACATGCTTGGAATCACTTTGGGGAGTTTTTTTCTAGGAAAAAGAATATATAAATGTGTATGTAATAGCTAAACAATTGTAAAAGGTAAGATTTCCAGATTTGCTTTTTTCAAGGCTTTAAGTTTAGTCTTAGGAGGTGACATTTTTCTTGTTCTGCATAATCTATGACATTAAGGCAGACATACTCTTTCTTTCAAGTTGATTTGTGTTTCCCTCTACAGGGGGATCCAATTACTATGGAGTACCTCCTTTCCTGGATTACCTGGGAGGATAAAATTGGTAAACAGATTGTACATCGCTGGGAGCCCGACAGAAATAAAGCACAGAGCAGAGTCATTGATTAGACCCGTTAAATGGATTATCCAAGCTGCATATGAAATTTTCTCATATTTTTAAGCTGTCACTAAATTGATTTATGATTAATCCTGGGTGAATAGTTCAGAATAATAAATCTGAACTTGATCTTTACAAAAGCATACACACATATTTTTCCCTGTACAGAAGCAACCCCTTTTTATTAGCTGTGTTGATTTGACTTGTGAAATCCTTCCCTCTAAACAACTTACAATTAAGAAAGA
>CAUYON010084444.1:0-15132 GCA_963573935.1 Arctocebus calabarensis | reverse complement strand
TATAATTGGGTTTTAGCCTTCATATGAAAGCTATAAATTAGATTCATATTAGGGCTGAGTACATTGGATACTTTTTCTTCCATTCTTGAGATACTTTGCTAAGAAGAATATGTTCCAGCTCCATCCATGTAAACACAAAAGTGGTAAAGTCTCCATCTTTCTTTCAGGCTGCATAGTATTCCATGGTATACATGTACCACAATTTATTAATCCATTCGTGGGTCGATGGGCATTTGGGCTTCTTCCACGACTTAGCAATTATGAATTGGGCTGCAATAAACATTTGAGTACATATATCTTTATTATGATGTGATTTTTGGTCTTCAGGATATATACTGTCTTTATATAGTGATCAAGGAAATGCCATGAAGGCTATCTGTAACAGTATGATCAAAATATTTCTGAATGTATATGAATCGTGCCCCGTGATTGCACCAATATACATAATTATGATTCAATAAAATTATTTAAAAAAAAAAGAAAACTAAATTGTCAATTAAACTGATGATAAAAAAATAAAATTGAGTAAAAATAAAAAAAAAAGAAAGAAAGTTATACACCTATGCCAGCGTCTTACCGATCCTTCAAAGAAATGTTCGAATTCCTTTTCTGGAATGGCTTTCAGAGCTGTCATCCTATGATTTGGAATCAGAACACTATGACTATTTAGAGGTGACTTCAGAAAGTTTGGATGGAAGTAGACAAAATTTTAAGCATTTAGTTTAGGGTAGGTTTACGGATGACAATTCTTTTAGTGTGTGCTGTCTGGGAAAGACTATTCATCCTTCATTTATAAAACTTAGCTTTGCAGGATACGAATTTTTTGGCTGGAAGTTATTCTATTTTAGAAAACTAAAAATGGGACTCCAATCCCTTCTGGTTTTTAAGGTTTCTGCTGAGAAGTCTGCTGTGAGTCCAGTAAGTTTTCCTGTAGTGATGCTTTCATCTCACATCTTACAACAGTTTCTCCTTCACTTTGAGTCTGGCCAGACTGATGACTATTTGTCTTCAGGTGGTGCTATTTGCCATGAATCCTCCACATATTTGACAACACTTTTGTATCTATACCCATAAATGTCTAGCCATATTAGGTGAGTTTCCCCAAATTATTCCCTCAAATGCATTTGCCATGCTTTTTGCTTTTTCTTTTTCTCCTTCAGGGATACTTATGATTCTTAGATTTATTCACTTTATGAAGTCTGAGAGGTCTCAAAGATGTTGATGATTCTTCTTGATTCTTTACATTTTTTGACTGGCTGGATTAATTTGAAGACATTGTCTTCAAGCTCTAAAAATTTTTTTCTGCTTGATCTAGTCTGTTATTAAAGTATTACTATATTTTGAAATTCTCTAAAAGTCTCATTCATTTATAGAAGTTCAGTTATATTTTTTCTTATATTATCTACCACTATAGTGAATTTTTAATTCATGGCTTGAATTTTTCATTCTCGTCATTCACATCCTTGTGTTGATTTTTAAAATTTTCAACAAAACCATTGATTATATTTGCCATCCACACTCTGAATCCCATTTCCGACATTTCAAAATGTTATTTTTATTGGATTCTGTTATAGAAGAACTATTATAATCTTTTGAACTATCAGCAACCTGTTTTATTCATGTTACTGGAGTTCTTGTGTTGGTTCTTCTCACTTGAAAACTCCTCTCTCAGTTCAAAATGGATATCTTTGCAGTATACCAGGCCTCCTCTGCTGTGAACTCTGTGACTCAGTGAAGATAGGGAGTGGTCCCGGGATGGCATGCTTGAATCCTACTCCAGAAGATTGACCAGGCAGAAGAATGGCTGCACTGTAGGCTTTTAACACTGCTATGTTTTTGCATCTTCTTGTTCCACTGTGTCTGCCATAGGCAGTCATCACACAGTGGGCAGTGGGTGGTGGCCACACTCGGGGACATACAGCAGGCAGTGGGAGCACAAGGCATAACTATTCACATTGCTCAGGTTTGCTGGTGATGGCAAGAGTATAGTCAGAGTGTAATCAGCAAAGGCTGCAGCACTCATATCAGAGGAGTGGGTCCCTGGGGCCAGGAATGTTCTCTCTCTCTCTGAGTCCAACAGCAGCTGTGAAATCACCTATGTGGCAGGAGGGGGCACAGAGTCTGTGGACACCTATTTTGTCTGGGTTTCTGATGGCAGTGTGTGTACATATTACCTGCCCATTGGATGCACAAGAGCACCTGGCTGCCATTCTTCCCACCAGCCCAGCGAGAGTACTCAGTAGATAGCAGTAATATAGCTGACCCCTGGGTAAAGCAGCACTCTGGGACTAGGACCTCAGAATGGCACCAGCTGTAGCCCAGGGTCTAAAAAACCGTAAGACCCTGCTGTGCCTCATCTCTAGAGCAACACTTCTGCACAATCTCAGATCAACTCTGTATTAGTCCAGCAACATACTGTGATGGTGGGGCCCTCCTGCAGCTCCAGTTGTAATGACTGGAGGAAGTGTGGAACCTTGGGGTTCTCTCCACCGTCTTTTCCCCACCATTAGGTCCCTTCCATACATACCTCTGAGCATGCAGAGGGAGTCACCCTGCTTCATTCTCCTTCACTCTGGGGTTCCTGTCATTGCTCCATTGATCCCCAATGCTCTCTCTTACACAATCCATCTGAGTCCGGATATCAACCTGCCACGTTCAATCCTGTCTGTGAGAGCAGAGGGTATGAGCTGCTTCTAGTTTACCATCTTGGACATCAGGCTTACGAAGTGGCTTTCACAGTAAAGACACATTCTGCCTTGTATTACAACCCTTTGAAGAAATGCTTCAGGATCCTGATCACACTTACTTAAATCTTTCATTGAAAGATCTGTTCTGGTCCATAGCTGTTCTAGGGGCAAGAATTTTAGCATCCATTGAGTGGAAAGTTTGCTCAACTTTAATTTTACAGTCAGAAATACGGAAACTGAACTAGTTGAAAAATCTATGGTATGGGCTATTGTTTCTGCCCTTAATTGTTAGTCCTCATCCATTAAGGCATGAACAAGATGATTTTTTTCCCTCACCAATTGATGTGGATAACACTTTTCCTGCAGGCTTCATTTTTGACATCATCTTATCTCTTCCTACAAGGGATCCAGGTTTAAACTTTGTATTTATTTTTGGCATTATTCCCATGAACTTTTTGAAAGTATCACTGATGGCACCATTCTTCCATTCAGGCTTCACTACAAATTTGATGTGTATATATGCTTCATTTTTAGGAGAATTCATGTTGTTCTGATAGAGGTTCTTTCATATTGATGTCTTATCCTTAGGATCTCAGAGTAGATCTTATTCAGACAAGTTAAAACAAGTTAGTTCTAGTAAATTTTAGTAAAAAAATGAATTACAGGTATATTCTTCCTAATATGAATTTTTCATGAACTTTCTGAAGACTTACGTTCAGATATACACATATACATATGCATTTATATCTCTGTGTGTGTGTATATATATATTATGTATTTCTATTCATATATGACACATATATGTGCTATAGCATTTCTATTTTGTGAGTTAATGTATAAATATGTAACCCAATATGATTAATTTTGGCATGTTATAGAAAGCTATAGAGTTGAAATTTTGAAAAGCTAAAACTTTAATATGTAGATTTAATAATTTTACAAAGAAGACACTAGCAAAACAGAAACTTATAAAAATAAGCCTTTAACATTCCTTAAAATATTGTCTCTTTTGTTAGAATTTTCTATTTCTTTGTAGTTTTGTTTCAGTATTTTTGCAAGCCTTATCTTTATCAATATAATGCGTGGAAATTATGACCCTCGTATCAGAAACATTATTTCTTTGCCCTAAAACTTTTCTTTGATCATTACCTGAACTATAATTTGAAGAACTTGATTGTCAACAGTTTGACTAAATAATCTTTATTTTTCTCTAAACAGTATTGTAAAGGAGACTTGAATCCAATTACTGCTGATACAATAGAGCAGTTCTACCTGTATCCTGGTTCTGAAGTGTCCTTAGTCTTTCAAAGATTTAAGACAATTATATACGACAACTGGTCTTATAACTGTACTCTTGTGATCTCCACAAATTAGAGGTAAATGCCAACACTCATTTTTCATCCCTAGAAACACAACATCAAACCATGTAATCTCTGTGTAATTTAAAATTATCTTGTTCCCAATTCTTAACTTTTGAGCTTAAATGTGTAATGCTTGAGAAAACAGTAAATCTGTTTTCAATGTGAAATTTTCCAATTATAAGCATTTCTTATTTAGAAATATATGGCTTGCATATGGCTTGGCACCTGTAGCTCAGTAGCTAGGGCTCCAGCCACATTCACTGGGGCTGACGGCTTTGAACCCAGCCCAGGCATGCCAAACAACAATGACAACAACAACCAAAAAATAGCCGGGCATTGCAGTGGGCACGTATATTCTCAGCTACTTTGGGAGGCTGAGGCAAAAGAATTGCTTAAGTACAACAGTTTGTAATGCCGTGGCACTCTACTGAGGGTGACTAGTGAGACTCTGCCTCAAAAAAAAAAAAAAAAAAGAAAAGAAAAATATTCACCATGTTGATTCACACTGCTTGATTGGAATAATGTCCACAGCATTTTCTTTTTAAAATGTGTATCTTAATCACAGTATTTTAATGGTCCAAAATTAACATGTTGTAGAATGAATAAAAGTTAGGACACCCATTCCATAATTTTAAATTTGCATAATTCAAGATTAATATACCTCATTAAATCAGAATGTATTTGAGGTTTGCATTCTTAGAGATTATGAATCTGTATTACATGCAGTTTAGTTCTTTTGTAATGCTATTTTTATTTTTTCATCATAAGATAAGATTGTCAGATCTTATTGAAAGATCCCTCTTAAATTATCTCTCTAGCTTAGCCTTATAGTTATAAGGCTTTGTGTAACTTATGTCCATATTTTTCTACCCTAAGGTCTTTTTTCCTTCTTTACCACTAGCTGAAGCGGCATCACTCTTACATAATGAGAACTTGGATAACATTCATTTACCTTCGTCTCTGTTTCCTTGTGTTCCAACCCTATTTCACGTATGCAAGTAATAGTCTCTGCTGAATAATGGCTCCTTTGAAAAGCATAAAGCAATGCTGCTTCATTCTGTTTTGTGCCTCTGTAACAAAATACTAAAAACTGGGTAATTTATAAAGAACAGAAGTTTACTTTCTCATAGTTCCTGAGAATGTGGCTGGGAAGAAGTCCAAGATCAAAGCAACAGAAGGTTTGGTGTCTGCTTATGGTTGTTCTCTGCTTTGAAGATGGCTCCTTGGATACTGCCTCCTTTGGAGAGGAGTACCACTGTGTTCCCAAGTGGCAAAATTCAGAACAGCAAAAAGAGATAAACCCTCCACCAAACCTGTTTATAATGCTGTTAATCTATTCACGACCCCTCATGACCTAAACACGTCACAAAAGCTGTATTTCCCAATAATGCTGCATTAAGAAGTTACCAGCACATGAATTTGTGGAGCACCTTAAGACCATAGCAAATGTATATGTAAACTCAGAAAAAATGTACATTTTGCAAATTCCATGGTAAGGCAAAATATGCTACTTGCTTTATAGGAATAAAGATCACTGAAGTATGTAAGCTAAGAAACAAAAGGAATTAATATGTGGGTCATTACAAAAGTTTTAGGATATACAAAAATCACAAAATGTAAAGTCTGTGTGAATGGAAACAAATTAAGTCCTCCTGGCAATATCAGCAAGTAAAATAAATGGAAACTTGCATGAGCGCATCAGAAAGAGCACTGTCAACTGTTATTTCTTGGAGTGAAATAATGGACCATAACACAGTCTGTTTCAAACTTTCATAGTGACACACGTAGCTTCTGATATTGAAAATAAAAGTCACATATACAAAAGAAAAAAAAAAAAGGATTTCACCAACGTGTGCCCCCTATCTCCAACACCATAGTGATATAAAAGTCCCTCTGCTTCATTTTCTGAGGAACTAGGGAAATAAAAATCAGCGAACAAAACTGTTGCTTAAGTTATTGTACCTAAAGTTCTGGCTTGATTTATTTTAACAGCTTAAGTTTTCTGAGTTAAATTAAAACTGGTCCTACTATCATGCCATAAGCAAGAACTAATGACAATAAAAATAAAGTATCATCTTTCTTTGCACATGGTCTATTATGTTAATAATTCTGTAATAATATACCATGCTCAGAACAAAAATTGATGTTTTGGTAGTATTTTAAATTAAATGTGAGGTTAGAGTAATAGACATGTGCCAGGTTGCTATACCTGACAGGACACAAGAGAGATGCACAAACACATTTCATGGATTGGGCAGAATACATGAAAAAAATATGGTAGGAAGCAAACCAGAAAGTCTTAGAAAATATTTAATGTGATATTCAAACTATGATGATTATTTCATTACTAAGAATATTTCAAGTAAATCTATTTTATATAACACTTTAAAAAGTCTTATATGAAATAAGTGTATAAAGTACAAAAAGAAAATGACAACTTTAATGACCCAAAACCCATATTAGAATGAGAATTTCCACAACCCAGAATTTATCAATGTTAATGTCCAGGAAATGGGCTGCCAGCTAACTGCTTCATCTTTGTTATTGCAAAATTATTTTTAATTTTATCTAACAAATATATTTAAACATATGTTCTTTATGCAAACTAATATTAACAGGAAAATAATAAAACTGAATGAATTTTTAATTTTATATTTAGGTATTATAATAAAATCTATTTTTATGAACTTTTATTTTAAATATTATGGGTACAGTGATGTTTTGCTATGGGCATATGTGTGTACAATATGTATTAAAGAAAACAGGCAATTAGGGTATCCATTACCTCAAGAATTTATCGTATCTTTTTGTTATTTCAATTCCACTCTTTTAGTTACATTATTTTACAGAATTTCTATTCAATTAAGTACATTTTTGCACCTTTTGACCATCCTCACTTTATCCCCCTTCATGCTACTTTCCATAGCCTCTGGAAACCATTGTTCTACTCTCTGTCTCCATGAGATAAATGAGTGAGAATATACAAGATTTGTCTTTCTGTGCTTACATTATTTCACTTAACATAATATTCTCCAATTCTATCCATGCTGTTGCAAATGGTAGATTTTAATTTGTTTATGGCTATACAATATTCCAGTGTATATACCACAGTTTCTTGATCCACTCATTCACGGATGGACTCTTAGTTTGATTCCAAATTGTGGCTATTGTGAATGGTTCTACAATAAACAGGAATACATTTTTTTTTTTTTTTTGCACTTTTTTGGCCAGGGCTGGGTTTGAACCTGCCACCTCTGGTATATGGGGCCAGTATCCTACTCCTTTGAGCCACAGGAGCCACCCAGAATACAAATATTTTTTCATGTACTTATTTCTTTTTTTTAATATATACATACCAAAGTGATTTTTGTGTCATGTGGTCGTTCTATTTTTAACTTTTTTGTTTCAAAATATTATTAGGGTACAAATTATTTTGGTCACATGGCTCACATCACTTTTGTAATTCTTTCTTTCTTTGTGTTTTTTTGTTTTTGTTTTTGTTTGAGACAGAGTGTCACTTTGTCACCCTTGGGAGAGTGCCATGGCATCATAGCTCACAGCAGCCTCAAACTCTTGGACTCAAGTGATCCTGTTGCCTCAGCCTCCCGAATAGCTGGGACTACAGATCCAGTCCTATGTCTAGCTATTGCTACCTCAGGCTGGTCTCAACTCCTGAGTTTAGGCAATCCACCTGCTCAGCATTCCAGCGTGCTAGGCATAAGGTACCACATTTGGCCTCACTTTTGTAGTGTGCACATCACCCAGATGGTTGGTTATAGCCATGAGGTAAGTTTTCACCAAATCCCTTCTCTACCCTCCCCACTACTTGATTTTTCACTGAGTTTTGCTTCCATGAGTGTACTTGTGGTTGGTTCCAATTTAATAGTGAGTACAGGTGGTGTTTCTTTTTTTGGTCTTTAGATACCTCATTTAGGATAATGGTCTTGGGTTTCATCCTAATTGTTGCAAAAAGCATGAAGTCATCCTCCTTCAGAGCTGAGTAGTATTCCATGGCATACATATACCACATTGTGTTAATCTACTCTTGATTTGATGGGTAGTTGGGTTGATTCCACATTCTTGCAATTGTGAATTATGCTGCAATAAACATTTGAGTGCAGGTGGCTATTGGTAAAATGACCTCCATTCCTTTGGGGGAAATACCCTGTAGTGGGATTGATGGATTGAATGGTAGGTCTATTTTTAGTTCTTTGAGGAATCCCCATACTATTTTCCTAATTTGCAGTCCCACCAATAGTGTATAAGCATTCCTTTCTCTCTACAGCCAAACCTGCCTATTTTGTTATCAAACTTTTTAATAAAAGCCATTCTAACTAGGGTAAAGTGATATATCATTGTGGTTTTAATTTGCATTTCTCTGATTATTAGTGATGTGAACATTTTTTTCATAAGTTAATGGACATTTGTCTATCTTCTTTTGAGAAGCTTCTGTTGATGTCTTTTGCTCATGTCTATATTTTATATTTTTATACTACCTATTTCTTAAAAAGTTGTGCTAGCTATTATTTTTAACAGGTTTGTGATTTATTCTTCCTACTCAAGATGTAAGTTGTTAATATATTGCAATTTCTGTGAAAGCATATTCTTCATTCGTGTGTTTACTGTTATAAGTAGATAACAGTAATATTGATAATTTCTTATCATTTGTTGACATACTTTTCTTTTAGATGAGACCACCTTTTAGCCTTTCTTTCTTCCTTTCTTTCCTGTTTCTTTCTTTCTTTCTTTTTTTTTTTTTTTGACAGTGTTTCACTTTGTCATCCTTGGTAGAGTGTCATGGTGTCATGCAGCAATCTCCAACTCCTGGGCTCAAGTGATCCTTTTGCCTCGGCATACCAAGTAGCTGGGACTGTAGTGCCTGCCACAATGCCTGCCTATTTTTAGAGATGGGGTCTCGCTCTTGCTCAGGTTGGTCTCAACGTCCTGAGCTCAGACAATACACCAGCCTTGGCTTCCCAGTGTGCTAGGATTATAGGCACGTGCCCAGCGTGCCCTTTATTCTTTCTTGGTAGGGAAAGTCTGGTGTTGACAAAAACCAACTCATTCTGTTGTCTGGGAAAGTCTTTACTTCAGGTTTGTAGGATATTTTTGCAGGATATAATATTCTAGGGTGAGGATGTTTTTTCCTTTAGCACTTTCAATATGCCATGCCTCTCTCTTGAGCAGCAAAGTTTCCCTAAGAGGTCCACTGCAACACATGTTGAGAGTTCTTTATATATCGTTTTTGTCTTCTTACTTAGGTAGTCTGGCAATGAAGAGTGCAAGCCCTGGGCACTGTATGCCTTGGCCTCCCAGAGTTCTAGGATTGCATGTCTTTTGAGGACTTGATTATTAAATGCAATAAAGAAGTCTGCTTAGTGTTCCATGTATTTCTTATCCCTTAATAATTGTATCTTTCTCTAGAAATGGAAAATTCTCTGTTACAATTTCTTTAAGTAAATTTTCTACCCAAAACTCTCCCTCTACCTCCAATTTAAAGTCAGTAATTTTTATACTTGTGCCTTTTTGATTCATATTTGCATTTTATCATTATGTATTTTGATATAACCTGACTTCAAGCTCACTAATTCCTTCTGCTTGAGCAGTTATGCTCTTGAGAGACTCTGAATCATGTCTCAGTTTGTTATTTGAATTCTTTTTTTTTTTTTTTTTTTTGAGGCAGAGCCTCAAGCTGTCAACCTGGATAGAGTGCCATGGCATCACAGCTCACAGTAACCTCCAATTTCTGAGCTCAAGTGAGTCTCCTTCCTGTGCATCCCAAGTAGCTTGGACTACAGGCACCCACCACAATGCCCAGCCACTTTTTGGTTGCAGGAATCTTTGTTGATTGGCGGGCCCGGACTGGATTCAAACCCACCAGCCCAGGTGTACATGGCTGGTGCCATAGCCCATTGAGCCACAGGCACTGAGCCTGTTATTTGAATTCTTTAACTCCAGAAATTCTTCCTTATTTTTGTTATTATTTTAATTTCTTTATTAAATTTCTCTAATATTCCTTTTTTGTTTTTTTTTATTTTTACATATACATGTGTTAATTAGGTTTCCACTTTTTGCCTTCACAGAATTTAAAAGGCTTAAAATTTAATAACAATAACAATGTTTAAGATAAGGATTAGAAACAAAAACAATGTAAAGAATGAACAAAGATAAATACATTCAGAAAAGAAAACAGATGATTACTGCATCAAAATATTAAGCAATATTAGTAATAATAATGCC
Source organism: Arctocebus calabarensis (assembly GCA_963573935.1). Lineage (NCBI taxonomy): Eukaryota > Metazoa > Chordata > Mammalia > Primates > Lorisidae > Arctocebus > Arctocebus calabarensis. Next base: position 4,844 of record CAUYON010084444.1, on the reverse strand, counting down.
AGGAAAGTAATGTTCACATTGTCAAATAAGACATTATAGAGTGTTTTAACTCTGAGGCTCAGTATGAAGTCATCAGTTAGCTTTTTATTTTTTCTTTTCCAAATCTCAAAAAATAGACAACTAATATATAAATAAAAGTAAAGGAGAGTTTCAAAAAACAGAGCATGCCAAATCTTATAGACAATAAGAAAAGAATAAATATTTCAAAATCATTCTACTTGATCTGGATACACCTGATATTGAAATTGGAGAAAATATATTGTTATAAAGGGGAATTACAAACATATTTCACTTATAAGTGAGGATGAAATATCCTAAACAACATATTAACAAGTTGAATTACAAATTAGTGTTTAAGTAATGTACTTTGGTACATTCAATCCAATTTATGTGAGAATTAGTCACTATTTTCTTTCCTTTTTTTTTTTTTGGAAAAGGAAAACCTCCCTCCCTCCTTCTCTCTTTGTCTGCTCCCTCCTTCCCCCATGCCCCACTGTGTCATTAATTGTCATTTATGGCCCTCAAATCAAAGTTGAATACATAGGATTCATGCTTCTCCATTCCTGTGAGGTTTCACTAAGAATAATGTGTTCCACTTCCATCCAAGTTTGTACAAATGCTGCAAAGTCTCCATTGTTGTTGATGGCTGAGTATTATTTCATGGTATACATATACCATAGCCTACCAATCCATTCCTGGGTTGAAGGACATTTAGGCTGTTTCCACATTTTAGCAATTGTAAATTGGGCTGCAATAAACAGCCTAGTACAAGTATTTTTATAATAATTTTTTTTTTCTTGTGGATAGATGCCCAGTAATGGGATTGCAGGATCAAATGGGAGGTCTAGGTTGAGTTCTTTGAGCTTTCTCCATACTTCCTTCCAAAAAAGCTTACTAGTTTGCAGTCCCACCAGCAGTGTAGAAGTGTTCCTTTCTCCCCACATCCATGCCAACATCTGCAATTTTGAGATTTTGTGACATAGATCATTCTCACTGGAGTTAGATGGTATCTCAGGGTGGTTTTAATTTGCATTTCTTTAATACTTAGGGATGATGAGCATTTTTTCAAGTGTTTACTGGCCATTTATCTGTCGTCTTTAGAGAAGATTCCATTCATCTCTCTTCCCCATTGATGTATGGGATTATTGGTTTTTGTCCTTGTAGATTAATTGAAGTTCTGTATAGATCCTGGTAATTAAACTTTTGTCTGATTCAAAATGCACAAATATCCTTTCCCATTGGGTAGGTTGTCTGTTTGCTTTGGTTGTTTTCTCCTTGGCTGTACAGAAGCTTTTCAGTTTAATTAAGTCCCATTTGTTTACTGTAGCAGTTGTTGCTATTGCCATGGCAGTCTTCCTCATAAAGTCTTTCCCCGGGCTCATACCTTCCAGTGTTTTTCTAATTCTTTCTTTGAGGATTTTTATCACATCATGCCTTAAATTTAAGTTCCTTATCCTTCTTGAATCAATTTTTGTGAGTGGAGAATAGTGCACATCCTGTTTCGATCTTTTACATATGGATATCCAATTCTCCCATCACCATTTATTGAATAGGGAGTCTTTCCTCAAGTGAACACTCTTGTTTGGTTTATTGAAGAATAGATAGCTGTAAGTTGTTGGTTTCATTTACAGGTCTTCTGCAATGCTGTCTTGACCACTATGGCCTTGTAATACAATCTAACATCTGGTATGGTGATACCCACAGCTTTGTTTTTATTACTAAGAACTGCCTTCGCTCTACGGGTTTTTTTTTCTGATTCCATACAAAGCACAGAATAATTTTTTCCAGGTCTTGAACGTAGGATGTTGCTATTTTAATAGGGATGGCATTGAACCAGTAAATTGCTCTGGGAAGTATCAATATTTCAACAATCTTGATTCTTCCCAGCCATGAGCATAGTATCTTCTTCCATTTTTTAAAGTCCTCTGCTATTTCCTTTATTAAGGTTTCATAATTTTCTTTAAAGAGGTCTTTCACTTCTTTTGTTAGGTATATTCCTAAGTTTTCATTTTCTTTGGGGCTATGGTGAAAGGAGTTGTGTTCTTAATTAAACTTTCAAAGTTGTATCCTTAATTAAACTTTTTTAGCAAACTTTCAAAGAAGAGATTATTCCTATACTACAGAAATTATTCCAAAAAAATTGAGGAGGAAAGAATCTTCCCCAACACGTTCTATAAAGCAAATATCACCCTGATGCCAAAAGCAGGTAAAGACCCAACTAAAAAGAATTTCAGACCAATTTCACTAATGAATACTTATGCAAAAATTTTCAACAAAATCTTGGCCAATAGATTATAGCTTATCATCAAAAGTCATACATCATGATCAAGTAGTTTCATCCCAGGGATGCCGGTTGGTTTAATATACAAAAGTTCATAAACATTATCCACCGTATCAAAAGAAGCAAAACCAAGGACTATATGATCCTCTCAATAGATGCAGAAAAAGCATCAATAAAATTAAGCATCCTTTTCTAATTAGAACACTGAAGAGTTAGGTATAGGTGGTACATTTCTTAAACTGATCGAGGCTATCTATGATAAACTCACAGCTAATATTTTACTGAATGGGGTAAAACCAAAAGCTTTACCTCTTAGAACTGGAGCCAGACAAGGTGTCCTCTGTCATCATTGCCATTCAACATAGTGTTGCAAGTTCTAGCCAATACAATTAGACAAGACAAGAAAATAAAGGGCATCCAGATGGATGCATAGGAGGTCAAACTCAACTACAAGACTCTTGGAAGTCATCAAAAAATACAGTAATGTCTCAGGATATAAAATCAATGTCCAGAAGTCAGTTGCTTTTCTATATGTCAACAACAGTCAAGATGAGAGGTTAATTAATAATTCCCTAATATTCCTTTTTTGTGTTGTCTTGAAGTCCACTGAGCTTCTTTAGAACAGCTATTTTGAATTCTTTGTCAGAAAGGTCACATAGCTCTTTTACTCTAGGATATGTCACTAGTGCCTCATTTCGTTCATGTAGTGAAGACATGTTTTCCTGTTCTTGATACTTGCGGATATTTGTCAATGTCTGAGCTTTAAAGTGTTAAGTATTTATTCTAATATTCACAGTGTGGGCTTGTTTGAACCCAGTTTTATTAAAAAGGCTTTCCAGATACTCAAAGGGAAGTAACTATTGCTGTTTGATTCTTCAGTCACTGCAGTCATATCAGCAATATGGGGTGACCCAAACCTAGTAACATTTGATTCATACAGACTCCTGGTAGAAGACACTCCCTGAAATGCACTTCCTTGAGTTAGGGTGGGAGAAAAAAGCATTTGGTTTGCTAACACCACTGGTGGCCCTCACTAAGTCATGTACACCTCGAGCCCACTGGATTAGAGGATTTATCCAAGGCCTGCAGTCTTCATTGTCAGACTGCCTCACAATTCTTTCTGTCCTGCCAGTGGTGGAGTTAGCCAAAACTAATGCTTCTACCACTGGCAAGGAAGATGGGGTCATGACTGGGACAGGTCTAAATGCTGTTCTGTGAATGCTAGTAGCATTCTGCCCTGTGTTGTGCTCCCCTTTGACAGGGATGCCACATGGTCCAATGTAGGGAGCTAGCCCCCACACAATGCATGAGTGTCCCCAATGAAGAAAATAAAGACAATGGAAATAGAGTAGAATTTACAGAGTGGCAGGGGGTAGAGAGATAGGAGACATACTTTATGGAAGAGACAGTGATGGCCCAAACTTCGGATGCACTTGTTTTTTATTACTTCTCTAGCACAGCAAGTGGATGTTTGCAACAACAATATATGTCATCCTTGTGATTTCTCATGCCCTAATTCTCCATTACCCATTCGATTAGCCTTGAGCTATTTTCATTACTTTACTACTAAAAATACTTATCAATCACTAACTGGACTACAAAAAAAAAAAAAGGAAAAGGAAATATGGACTTTGGAGTTAGATGCAACCCAGTTAATCCTCTGCAGGCAGAGCAGGGCAGGGTGAACCCTTTAGCTGGGCTAAATCCTTTGAACTCCTGATTGGTAGTTTAGATTGGAGAAGCTGGCTTGTTTCCCTCTCCCCTCTAAATACATTATTGGCCATTAGTTAAAGACTCCTACCCTACTTTCCTATGGGCCTGTTTACTCAGCCTTTCCTTCTATCCAATCTTCCTGGGGATCTGGTATTCTTCTAACCCTATCTTTTGGCTTCTTTGCATATATGCTTAGTGTTGGAGATCAGTAAAAGGTTTCTGAGAAGTCAGAAAGTTGCTGCATTAACTCAGTCTGCCCCCATGGTAAGCAAGTCAATGTTTACCTTTCCAGACTCTCAGACTTTATACATTAAGTTTTTGTAAATTCTCTTTATTTTTCTACCTGCATCTGTCCCCCCAGAGTCATTTCCCCTGTTCACTCCCAACCTAGGTCAGGGTCTGCAGAGAACCCTAGCTGGCAGTATATGGTACCTGTGTTTCTGTGTTTAAAAACTGACATCTATTACCTTTCTGCTTCTTCTACATGTTCATTTGTCATCATATTTTTTTAATTCATCTTCATATTGTGTGATGCCAATTTTATTTATTTATTTAATTAAATCATAACTGTATACATTAATGCATTTATGGGGCACAATGTGCTAATTTTATATAAATTTGGAATGCTTACATCAAACTGGTTACCATAGCCTTCACCTCACTTAATTATTGTGTTAAAACAATTATAGTTATTAAGTGATTATACAATTACACTTAATAGATTTGACATGTACCCTTGCAATATGCAATCAGAGCAAAATCAAAGGTGGCTCTGCTTAAGGTAATCAGGGAAGGTCTTCAGCTGAGTCCTAAAATCAGAGAAGTCAGGCATATAAAGAGTACAGGAAAG
>CAUYON010084441.1:0-10541 GCA_963573935.1 Arctocebus calabarensis | reverse complement strand
GGAAACGGTTTGTAGCAGTTTCCACGGTTAAGAACTATATTTCAAATGCGCCAATCCTCCCGATCTCTGTGTCTCACCAGCTGCCCGTCCACTCCAATAGTTCACACGAGGAAAGATCCAGAGCTCCCACCCTCTCACCTGCTGACTGGGGAGATACTGGCTATGGGACCATCTCCACCGCCATCTTCCAGCACTCTTGCATGTTTTTTTTTTTTTTAATAAGCTACTTGTTGCAAAAGTAACTGTGTATTTGAACCATAAATTTTAAATCATTATAACTAGACTCAAACACATCTTTATTAATCAAAATAGAAACCATTACGATCAACATATTGTTGCCAATGTGAAAGAAGCTTGTTTCTTCCTGTAGCAAAAAAATTCATATTTTGGGATTTGATGAACTCATGGAAAGAATTTTCTGCATTCCACTGGTTCTTGAAGCATTTTCTCTGCAAAAAAGTGTCGAGATGCTTGAAGAAATGGTCAGTTGGCAAGAGGTGTCAGGTCAATATGGTGAATGAGGCAAAACCAGATAGCCCAATTCATTCAAGTTTTGTTTGTTTGTTTTCCACAGTTTTTGGCTGAGGCTGGGTTTGAACCCACCACCTCTGGTAATAAGGAACTAGCATCCTACTTTCAGCCACAGGTGCCTCCCTCATTCAAGTTTTGAAGAGTTGGTTGTGCAACGTGCAGTTAGGCATTGTTGTGGAGAAGAAATGAGGCCTTCTTGTTGATGAATGCTGGAGGCAGGCATTGCAGTTTTTGGTAGGTTTCATGGATTTGCTGAGCATACTTCTCAGATGTAATGGTTTCCTGGGATTCAGAAAACTGTAGTAGATTAGTCCAGTAGCAGACCACCAAACAGTGACCATAACCTTTCTTCCCTTTGGGAAGTGCTTTAGAGTTTCCTCTCAGGCCAACCATGGAGCTGGCCATCACTGGTTGTCATATAAAATCCAACTTTTTGTCACCTGTCACAATCTGATCAAGAAATGGTTCCTGTGGTTGTGTAGAATAAAACAATGCTTGAAAATGATGATTGCTCTGATTTTCAGTCAAATCATAAGGTATCCATTTGTCAAGATTTATCACCTGTCCAATTTGGTTCAAATGCTGAATGACCAAATGCTGAATTCTTCAGCAACATCTCCTGTAGTTGAAAGAGGATCAGCTTCCATGACAGTTCTCAGTTGATCACTATCAATTCCAGATGGCCAACCACTGTGCTCCTCATCTCCAAGTCTCTCTTCTCCTTGGCAAAACTTCTTGAACCACCACTGCATTGTACCTTCGTTAGTAGTTCCTGGGCTAAATGTGTTGTTTATATCAAGGATTGTTGCTGCTGATTTAAGATCCATTTCAAACTCAATTAAGAAAATTGCTTGAATTTGCTTTTTGTCTAACATTTCCATAGTCCAAAATAAATACAAAGTAAACAGCAAGTAATAAATCATTAGCAAAAATCATAAAGTGAAAAAAATGTGCATTAAAGTGATGTACATATAACAACCACATTTATTTAAGTATGTATTCCAGTATCAAATGGCAAATTTCAACAATGCAAAAAACACAATTACTGTTGCACCAACCAGACAGAATTATTTTGTATGAAATAGTCCAGAATCATTTCCCCATATTTCTAATTACAACCATTTAATTTCTTTGATAAAGCATCTGTCCCTGACTTTTAATCCATGCTTCATGAGAACTTCACATAACTACATGCCATCTAAGCCCAAGTCAATATGAAGAATTTGCAGTGATTGGCTCATAAAAGGGCAGATGGCTCAAGTTGGTCCAGGCAGAATGAATGCCAGGACTTTCTAAAAAAACAACTGAGAGGATCAGGGGCTTCTTCACATGGTTCCCAATGGCTTTAAAACTTCCTCTCAAGAGAAGACAATAGGCCAGGAGTGGTGGCTCATGTCTGTAATCCTAACCCTCTGGGAGACCAAGGTGGGTCTGAGAGCAAAATGAGAACCTGTCCCTACTAAAAGTAGAAAAATTAAGCAGGAGATGTAGCAAAAAGAAGTGTGAAGTGCTGTGAGCTCGGCTGTGGCCATGGCACTCTAGCCCACGCCACAGAACAAGATCGTGTCTCAAAAAAAAAAAAAAGGCAGCACCTGTAGCTCAGTGAGCAGGGCACCAGTCACATATACCAAGGGTGGTGGGTTCAAACCAGCCCTGGTCAAACTGCAACAAAAAAAAAACGGGGAATTGTGGTGGGTGCCTTTAGTCCCAGCTACTCGGGAGGCTGAAGCAAGAGAATAGCCTAAGCCTGAGAGCTGGAGGTTGCTGTGAGCTGTGATGCTTCAGCACTCTACCAAGGGCAATAAAGTGAGACTCTGTCTCTAAAAAAAAAAAAAAAAAAAAAAAGGGAGCAAGAGAGAAGAAAGCAAAGCTGAGACCTAGTCAGAACAATCATAATCAAGGTGTGGTCAAAAAATCAATCATAATCAAGGTTTGCTTCTACCTAAGGACTGTGAAGGAAAATTGTGTTTTCCACACCTCTCTCCTAGGTTCTGATAGTTTGCTGGCAATCTTCAATTTTCCTTGACTAATATTTGCCTTTATGTTCATATGAGATTCTTTCTCTCTGTGTGTGTCTGTGTTCCAGTTTCTCCTTTTATAAGGACACCATATTAGATTAGGAGCCACCTTGCTTTAGTATGACTCATCTTAACTAATTATATATTTAAATTCCATATTTCCAAGTAAAGTCACTCTCTGATGTACTGGGGGTTTGCATTTCAACATATCAAAAGGGAGAGTGAAATTCAACCTATAACACTGGCACTACCAATTCTCTCATCTTCAAGACACAAATTTATGGACTATTATATTTACTAAAATAATGCTAAAGAATAAAAGCTTATTAAAAATATTCCAGGATCTAAGTCAGATCCTGGAATACAAAGTTTAACAGAGTTTATTTTGAAAAAAAAAATTTAAAGAATAACATTAAGTTGATCCAGTGATGAAGTATTGTGGAAGTCATGGCTGAGTCACCTTGATTACAACAAAACTCTCCCACACGCAGAGACAAACACATACATGAACAGTTTCAGAAACCTTAAAATTAGAAATTGCTGCCTCAGCTAATGCTGCCTGAGTTTGTTTTACCTGTGGAAATTTTCTACACCTGACTTGATTTTAATTTGCAATTTGAAAGTGCCAAATCTGAGATATAAAGAGTCTTTTACTTCCTATTTCTAAGTAAAGTAAACCTAAAACAGGAAATGATCCTTAAGCATAATTTCTGAGAATAGCAGTAGAAGCAAAAATAAATGCACAAATCATAGGGGGTCTACAGAGGTCATACACAAAAGAAAGACTTTATTTATGCATTTTGTAGATGAGGAATATAGGGACAAGATTTATGAGTTAGTGGATGATTACAAATTGGATCCTACAACCAGAGTTATTGTCATCTTGAATGTAAGAACAAATTAATATTTAAAGTGAAGTTCTGTAGCTCCTTGTTCTTTATTCATTTTCACTTTACTTTTAGGAAGAGTTTTAAGAAAGCAAGGAAAATCATGCTCCAACTCAAACATCTTTCTTCATGAGGACCTGGAATGACTTATGATCTTTCCTAGATAACTTCCCAAGGGATAGGGCATCAGGAGAATTTAAAGCAAGGAGCTGGCTCAACTGATTTTTCCTTCCTTTTCTTGGATTCTATAGTTAATAATGCTTAGGATTTATTTCTCATTTGAGTAAATTCCATTATGTATACTGAGGTTTACAACATGATGGCATGATGTTATAACATAACATAAATAGAAAAATGGTTATTACAGTGAAATAGATTAACTTATTTTTTGTCTTATGGTTACTTTTGTTATAAGAGTAGGTAAAATCTACTTATTTAACAAATAACAGTATAATTGTATTAACGTTAGTCCTCATGTTGTACATTAAATATTTAAACTTATTCAACTTATATATAGCTATTTTGTATCTTTTAACCTATTTCTCATCATTTCCTTCCTCTACTCTCTACTCCCCCAACACATACCTGTAGCAACCACTGTTTCATTCTCTTTGTGCTCTCAAGTGCTAACTGAATGGTACACTCATTTTAAGAATATTATTTAGTGTATTTTGGCATATAATTACACACTTTATATACATATGTATATATGCATTTATTTCACATAAAGTGAGATTTATACAATATGTTTTTGCATGTCTAGCTTATTTCATTTAGTATAATGTTTTCTGGGTACATCTATTTGTGGCAAATGGCAGGATATCTTTTATTAAGACTGAATAATGTTCCATCACATATATACACCACATTTTCTTTATCTGTTTCTTCATTGATGGGCAGTTAAGTTATTTCTGTATCTTACCTATTGTAAATAATGATGTAATAACACAGGAGTGTGAGTACCTTTACAAACATGATTTTAGTTCCTTTGGCTACATGTGGCATACTCAGAAGAAAGTTTACTGAGTGAGACGGTACCTCTATTTTTACTTTCTTTAGGAACCTCCATACTGTTTTCCATAATGGCTATACCAATGTGTATTCCCACTGACTGTGTACTGGGTTTCATTTTTCTTCCCACCTTTGCCAGTATTTGTTATTTTTTTTTCCTAATAGAGGTTTCGGTGTCCAACTTAATGAGTATAAGAACAATTGCTTCTAGAATTAACAGATTAACAGTCCTTCACATGACTACTTGTGTTTGTATAGCTACTAAAAATGGTGATTTGCAGAAGACAAGACTGGGATTGTTTCAGTGAATAGGTGGAAATCACAACAAGGAAACCCTCAGACACATACTCAAACCATGCACTTTAGCATAAGAATTTGTAATGTGAGAGTGTAGAGTATAAGCTATTGACTTTGCCATCTCTAAGGTATATATTTGGGACTCATTAAAACTAATATGTGTCTATTAAAATACTTGATATCTAATTAAAACTAACATGTTTCTAGTCAATAAGTTCACTGTTGCTGCAGTTTTAAAAATATTTAACAAAGAACAAAACAGAGAGGATCACAGAGACCTATCAATTTAACTAACACTCACTAAGGAGAATATTTCTGAGAGTGTTCTGTCTACAAGGGTGAGGAAACAAAGATGAATGAAACTCTGCCCCCAAACATCGCTGCATAAAAGGTGTACAATTCAACAATTCCATCTCTGATCTCCTCCTTCCCTCCTGCTGTAATGGAGAAGACCTCCTCCTACAACAATACCCATCTTTAGTGTACCATTCAATATGTTTTAGTAAATAATTATACCTGCAGAATCCAAATGCTAACCAGATGCACAGCATTTCCATCACCTCAGAAAAGTGCTTTATGCTCCTCCTTAATCAATCTCATTCTTGTCACCCCAGAGGCAACCTCATTTCTGATTACTTTGCACTGAGATTAATTTTCTCTGTTTTGAAATGTTATGTAAATTAAATCATTCAGAAGGCACTCTGTAGATAAAGCTTCTTTGACTCAACATATTGTTTTTGAAATTTACCCATGTTTTTGTAAGTACCAGTAGCCCCTTTCTTATTAACATTGACTAGTGCTCCATTACATGTATATGCCTCTGTGTGTGTGGTGTGCGTGCACGCACCCATGTCTGTATTTAAATCATTCTGTTGATGGATACTCACATTGTTTTCAGTCTGTCTATTGTGAATAAAGATGCTGTAAATATTGTACAGGTCTTTTTGTGGAACACATTATAATTTCTCTTGTTTAATTTTCTGGAAGCAGAACTGGTAGATATAGTAGGAGTTTGTTAGTTTTATATAAAACTATCAGGCATCTTCCCAAAGTAGTTGTCATATTTTATTCTCACATCAAAAATATATGAGAGTTCTAGTTGCTTCACATTGTCACCACATTTGGAGCTGTCAAGCTATTTTTAACTTTAGCCATTCTGATGTAGTGTAGCCATTCTGATTTAGCCTCTGTGTAGTGGTGTCTCCTTGTGTTTTAACTTACATTTCCCTGATAATTAATAACATTCAGCACTACTTTAGTGCTTTTGGCAATTCATAGGTCCATACCCTTTTACCTACTTTTAGTTGAATTGCTTATCTCTTCATTATTGAAATGTATCATTTCTTTGTATATTCAGAATGTGTTTTTTCAGATGCTTGTTTTCCAAATATTGTCTTCCAGCGTAAGGCTTGCTTATTTATTTTTATAACAGTGTCTGGTATTGCTAAATTTTCAAATATTGGGGGATTTGGGAGATATCTTATTGTTATTGATATGTAAGTTAATTTCATGGTGTTCATGGTCATTAAGATTTCAGTGAATGTGCCATGTGCACTTGAAAATCTATGTATGTTGAAGGTTGTAGGCACAGAATTCTATACATGTCAGTAAAGGCAATGTGGTCCACAGTGTTGTTCAGAACTTCTACGCCATTACCGGTTTTGCATCTCACTGTTTTTTCAGTTACTGAGAGGAGGTGTTAAATCTCCCAGTGTATATCCACCTGTCCCTTTAATTCTGTCAAAGACTAGATTGCTTTATGTATTTTGAAGCTCTGTTACTACATGCATATGCAATAGGATTATATGTTTTACCAGGAAAATGAAAAATCAATTGATTTAAAATATCTTGCTTTGTCTATGGTAGTACACTTGTCATGAAATCTACTTTAGTTTGAAAAAAAAAGAAATCTACTTTAGCTGATGTTAATAGAGGTAGGCTAGCTATGAATAGTGTTCGCATTACATATCTTTTATTACTCTTTTACTTCAAACTTACTTGTGTCTTAACATTTAATTTGCAATATGATTCTGCAGAAAGTATAATGTCTGTTTGTTTTTTTATTCAACTTGATAATCTCTGCCTGTAATGGAAGTGTTTAGTGCATCTACATTTATTGGTTGGTTGGATTGAGGTCTGCTATTTTGCTACTTGTTTCTTTGTGTCACGCGCTTTATTTTTCTCTTCTGTCTCTGTCTCTCATTTCTTGACTTTTTTTGTTTTAATATTTATGTCTCAGTTTTTCTATTAGTTTTCTAACTGTATCCCTTTTTAATATTATTTTAATGGTTCCTTGACAGATTGCAATATATATCTTTAATTTGTATAATCTAATCAAAGGTGGTATTATATATACTAGTCATGTAAAATATAAGTTCCATGTATCATAAAGGTTTATTTTTTCTTATTTTTATGGTATAGTTGTCCTATGTATTATGTCTACATATGCTATAAACCCAACAATGCAATATTATAGTTTTAATATAGACAGTTACCCAAATTTTAGGAAAGTAGAAGAAATATAAATACAGTGTATTATACTTACATACTTATCACTTACAGTGATCTTTATTCTTTTCCGAAAATCCAAGTTATATCAAAGATCATTTCCATTCAGCCAAAACTTCCTTGAGTATTTTTACTTATGCATGTTTACAAATAACAAATAGTTTTACTTATCTGAAAATGTTTTATTTTATGTTCATTCCATAGTGATATTTTTCCTAGATTTAAATTTCTGGGTGACAGATTGTCCTCCTCTCAGTACTTTGAATATATTATTTTTCTGTTTTATGAACACCATGGTTTCTGAAAAAACTTCACTAATAATGTGTATTATTGTTCTCTTATACATAATGTGTCATTTTTCTCTAGATACTTAAATGTTTTCATTTCCGTTTTTCAGTAATTTGAACAGGGTATGCAAATGTAGTTTTCTTTGTATTTGTTCTCCATGGAGTTTCTAGAGCTTTTTAAGTGCTTTATTTCTCCCTTTCATCAAATTGGTAAATTTTTGTTTGCTTTATTATCTCACTCCTCTCCTTTTAGGAATCCAATTACATGTATTTTAGACATTTTAGTATCACTTCACAAATATGAGTTCCTGCTCACCATTTTTCAATATATTTTCCCTCTATTTTTTGGCTTGAATAACATCTATTGATACATATTAACTGTTCTGTTATCTCAAACCTATGAACCTATATGTTCAGTGAATTCTACAACTCAGATATCACCATTTTCATTCCTTGAATTACCATTTATTTTCATAGTTTCATTTTTCTGATGGGATATATTGTCTTTTATATTTTATAATCTTACTTTCATTTACATCTATGTTTATAGTATCTAATTTAATATTTTGTTCATTCCAAATTCTGTGTCCACTAGGATCAACTCCCATTAATTGTCTTTTGCCTTAAATATGAGACAAGTTTTTCTGTTTCCTTTTATAATTTATTTTGGAGTTATCCTAAATATTATCAATAATTTGTTATGGAGACTGTGTATTCTACTATGCTCTCTCTTCTCAAGAGTGCTCAATTTTTTGACAATAGTAATGTAATTAAATTCTAAGTATTGTTCCCTATCTCTGAAATCTCTGTGAAGTTCATTTATGCTAGTGAGTAAATTTGGACTCTTTCCTACACATGCATGGCTCCCGGTTCGCCAAATGGTTGCTTGGGGTTATATGCAGATGTGAGGATACATCTGCTTTCTGAAATTTTCTGTTTTAATTTTGTAGCTGCTAGATTCACCCCAGAAAAGGCATAATTTTTTAAAACAAATAACTGCCTGTATTTCTGCTTGAGTTTTAGCTCAAGCTAAAACACCAGATGCTTTTGGTGTTAGCTTCTCATTAGAATGCCTGCTGCATGGATGTATCTCTTACAAGTGAAGCTTCAGCCTACCATACTGCCTAGAAAATAGTACAGCCTATAATAAGACTCAGCAAATATTGTACAATTAATGAATAAATGAGACTAAATCAAACATGAAGCATGGAAGTCAGATAGATCTTAGTTCAGATTCCTCTTCTGTACTTTTTTTGGGGGGGTTAATTTTGGGTGTCACTAAACTTCTCTGTCTTTTGTTATCCCCTCTTAAAATGAAGAAAATAAGAGCTACTTCTCAAATTTGAGTTAGACATTGAGTTAATTAGGTACCTTTTGGCACATCAACTTTTGTAGACTCTCATTATCATGCTTCCACTGTTGATTGACAAAAGTGTTGTGAGAAGAGTATAATACTGTGAGGTTCAAGGGAAGCAGCACAATTTTCATTTGGAGAAGAAACATTTAGAGGAATTTAGTATTTGAGGTATGTCTTGAGAGATGGAAGTTATTTAATTCAAGGTATTTGTTTCCAATGTCTCACATCTACAAACTGTGTCCTTACACATCTCTGTAAGTATATATGTGGGTATATCTATGCCTGTATAATTACAGATATAGATCTATATCTCAGTATCTATATTTGTGTCTATATAGTATTATGTATTATATATACATATTACATATGTATACATATATAGACCTATATATGTAAATATTGATATAAATATAGATTAGATATGTCCATGGCCATATCATTTAAGAATATAAATGAAAACTCAAAATGTCATTTTAAAAATAGATCAAGAACAAGGTCAAAAGCCCCAAATACTGAGACTTTTGCAAATCTGACAATGCCAAGGAAAATCAGGCAACATGTGAGTTCAAAGCATTTACCAGAATTATTATACTCCCTCTGTCAGAGATGTGCTAAAATCAGAATTAGCAATGTGTCTGACACTTGGAATTTGAATACAAACTTTCTTATTCAAGAGAATTGCAAAATATGTGCCTGAGAGCTAAGTTTTTGCTATCTCTGGAGCTAATCTGATTGTGGCTTCAGATGACATTTGAAATTCCATAGGTGCTGCAAAAGGAAGTTGTTACATAAAATATTCTGGCCTTCTTTCTCTAACATGTTAAGAAACTAAATGTTGACAACTGTTTTGATGCTCTGATAAGCCATGATACACTAATATAAGAGATAGATGACCATTTGAAAGTGGTGTGTCCAATGACAGAAAAGCTAATATTTTGTGTTAAGAATTCTGAGTTCTACCCCTGACTCAGCTACTTGTTGTGCAGTTATCCTAGTGAAATAATTGGGTCATTACTGATCATTCACCTTGATCATTTCCTCTTGGTTAAAATCAGGGCAAGAATTTTTTTAAACTCCTCAAAAAACACATATTTCCCTTCCAAATAAAATTTACCATGAAAGCATAAGCACCATCATACTGAAATTGGCCTATATTCATGTAACACTTTCCAAAATTTTTATTATATCACATTTAATAACTGAAGGCAATTAAAAAATTGGTTCTAACCACATAAAATAAAAATAACATCAAGTTAGACCAGATGATCTCTGAAATTCTGTGATTTTTTTACAAGTCTATTAGATGAGTCTAAAGTTAAAGGAATTGGTCTACATCAGCCATGACAATAATTAACTAATTATCAATTCAACAATTATTGCATGAATTACTGTAAGATAAGTTGTACGTGTATGGTTGTGAATAAAATAAACACAGCTTAACTCTCTTCATAAGTGCCATCTCTAACTGGTCAGGGTTGTCTGGATTGCTATATTGAAAACTATCCTGATGATTAAGGATGATGAACATTTTTTCATGTGTCTGTATTAAAGTACATACTCAGCCTTAGTCTTACCCGGCGGATACCCTCATTACATTTTGTCATAGTGTCTCTGAGTTTTCTGGACTGTGAGAGTTTCTCAGACT